>QTSX02006573.1:0-171234 GCA_014839935.2 Entomophthora muscae
ACTTGTAAGGGACTGCAATGGTCTTAAGAACTGCAAGAACTGAATACCCATAGGCGTCAGAATTGTCAATGTCTGAATCATCCATTTCAGAATCATCAGAGATATTATGGAACAGCAGCAGAATGGGAGGAGCCTCAGTATCAGCAGGCTCAGAGTCTGCTATGGAGGGGGGAATTGGAGGGGACTGGGAAGGATTGTCAACTGAGAGGGTCTCTGCCTCTAGGTTGACTGTTCTTTTCCTGCCTGGTCCTTAGGGTCAGTACCTTCAACTTGGGGACTGGTACAGACTTGAGAGTGGTGAACTATCTGGCCGCAGTTATGGTAACCTTGACATCTAGGAGGGTTCTGAGAGTTCATAGTGAGGATTTGTGGGCCACAGGAAGAAGAGCCAGAGTTAGATGCAGCTCAATCCTTGCATACAACAGCTCCAGAGTGAGTCAAGTGCATATCTTGGAGCAACATCTTTATGCTCTTCATTGAGGAGAGCAAGACCTTGTGAGCCTTGAAATGGAGGCACAAAAGCTGGTTAACCTTGAGGGCTTGAGCGCAAGCCATATAAGCTTTGTAAGCCGTCAATTGTCTGCTTGTTATTAGTTGTTGTCCTTCCATGTAAAATCTATCTGCAAATTCAGCTAGAGTCTCCTTAGGTTTGAAGGCAATGTATATGAAAGCATTCTTTTTCACTTCCAAACTAAGGTCGCCACCAAAATTGTCAATAAGTAGTTGCTTCATCTCTTCCCAAGTGGTAATGGAGGGAAGCTCAGGTACCACTACCTCTTGACAGGTAGGGTGAAGGCAGGTCAATATGTGTTCTTTCTTGATCTCATCAGAAGCCTACACATGGCAGTTTCATATATGGTAAGGAAGGCAGCAATTGTAGACATCTTTGGGTCAAAGACTTGCTTGTGGGTAGGTTTGAAATGAGCCTCTGGAGTCAGTCCACCATTATTACTGTCAACTATATTGATACAAGGAGAGGAATCAGCTTAGGATTCAATGAGAGGTTGCCTGGCCCATAACGGCTGAACACTCTCTTCCAGTGTTACCAGAGAATTGGTGTTACAGGTAAAAGTTTGAGTGGCACAACCTGTCTGTTGCTCAGCAGTATCCAAACAATGTCCTTGATTAGCCACCACAGTTGATAGTCCAGCTAGCCGTGGGGTCAAAGAGGGGCCAACTGAAAAACAAGGGGAGAACCGCTCATTGACAGAATCAATAAGCTTGGCCATCTCCTGGAAATCTTTATCCAGAGAATCATGTTCCCTTTTCAAGTGGTCAACCTCATTTTCCAGAGCAATCAACTCTCCAGAACAATGAATACAAGGATTTCTAGACATTCCAGGGCAGCAAACATTATCCTCAGAAGACCCTGACAGGCTGATGGACTTGTGATGGTTGCTGGTAACTCTAGGTCTTCTTGTTGAAGCAAAGCCATCTGAGTAGTAAGTACAGCCACTTGAGGGTCAGGTTGAGGTGTAACTTCAGGAGGGGCATGGCTATGAGTAGTGGTAGATAATTCATGGATAGCGTCCCACAGCTCCTGCTCTGGCCTCACCAGAACTTCAGAAGGGTGAACTTCAGCAGAGGGCTTGCTTAGGCCGTCCAAGCGGGCCTGTAGCCCTTGGATGATGGTAAGGGCAGCAGCCTTCTTGCATATCAATCCCTCCTGCATGTCCTGCATACCTTTTGCAGCAATGTTGGCTCAATGCTGCAATTGCTCTGCAGTGTGGCCACAGAGCTCATTGGGTTGTTCAACCAACCCCTCAAAGCCAGCCTGGTGGGTGTTGAGAGAAGAGTCAACCTGGGCCTGCCAAGGTTGCTGCAGCTGGTGGAACTCCTGGGGGCGCTCACAGACATACTCAGGGACAGAAGAACAGGCATGTTTGATGGACTTAGCCTGTTAGTCCTGGGAGGTAATCAAATCTCTCTAGATGTCATATGCTAGGGGGAACAGAGCGTATACCCACTGTTAATAGGCATAGAACTGTTCCCAATTGTTAGAGATGGCAGCACAAATGGAGGAGTTCTCGTGGACATGGAGCCCCAGCACCATCTGATGATGGACCAAGGCAGGTCAGACAAAAAAGATATCAAGCAAGTAGCAGAGCTGGTTGCTGAAAGGAGGTAATGCAGAATACCAGGTGCAACTAGCATCTCATAATATTTGGTAGAATCAAACTGGACTTGTAGATTTGGGACAGCTCCCTTGTGGGCTAGCCCAAGGGCCACTGAAGTGATTTGATCCTAATCAGGGGTACCCAGCAGGTAAGCACCAAGACAGGGGCCATTAGCCAGGTTCAAAACAGTAGGAGTGATAGGTGGGTTGGCTATGTCTTTTTTCATTGCAGGGCTGGAAACTTCAGGGGAAGATGGGCTCTGAATTGACAGAGATGAGGGACCAGAGAAGTTGGTTTCAAAGGGGGTAACCAAGGGGATTACAGCCCCTGTAGTGAGCTTCATTTCTGTTGTGCACTTGGGCACAGCCAAGGGACACAACAGGAAATCCTAACGGTAGGATTTAGTTTGTACAAAGCCAGAGGTTAGTCTTCAGGGATGAGTAAGGGATTTACTTTAAGGCCCTGAGAATGATAATTGTCAGAGATCTCCTCTAGCTAAAACTAAGGAGATGGCGCTGAAGTACAAAAATACTCACAAAGAGAAAATGTGAATATAACTTAAACTTTATTGGGTGAATCTAATTGATTCTTATATGGCAGTTGTTTACCACAAATTGGTAGGTAGACAGGTAGATAACTGATTACTCTCATAAGTGGATCAAGGATCACTCATGTCATCAGTTGGAATTTTAATGAGTCGTTCACCCAATTTGGATCAAAACCCACTTCAAGTTAAGAAAGGGGACTGAAGGATTTTGCACTTGAAAAGTGACTCTGCTAAAGGCGAAATTGAAAGAGCATGAATATTCTGGTTCATGACAGGGTTCTGATTAGATCTTGATGGGTTCAGTCTTGGAAGACCCTTGTTATGTTTTGACCCTTAAAGAAGTTCCAGGATTCTGGGAAATGGGTTGTTTTTTGTATGAATGTAATGCTTTGGTGACTGACCAAGTTGTTTACTTGACTATAGTGTGTCCGTTGGCTGATGAGTATACTGCTTGGCTTATGTTGCATCTGGGATGTGGCTGGTTCGATCTTGTTTTGAATATGGGGTGCGTTTGCTGGCTGCCATGTTTTGAGGGTTGTGTTCGATTTTATTCTAATGTATGCCTGAATGTTTTCACAATTAGGTACCAGGGTGGCTATTAATTTGTTGTGTAGAGTTGACCGTCAAGTGGAACCGTTTCTTTTGTTCTGGGCTGGGTTTGTTTTGGGGTTTAGATGTTTATTTATCTCGACAGGTTATAATCTTACTGTAGGGGTTCCATTTATAAAGGTCTGAGGGTGATCCTAAATTTCATAGGATGCAGCATCAAGCGTACCAATGTTATGTTTTTATTAATTTGAAGCAAGTTCTTGGGAGATCAAGGTTTCTGTGAAGTTGACCAGGTGTATGGTTTCTTGTATAGCTCTTTACAAGCGATTAGATGTATTTTAGTCGTTTGATGTGTATTTTTGTAGAATAAGCTATTGTTTTTGAAATATAGCGAGTGGATAAGTTCAAGATAAGCTGCTTAATTTGCCTGTATTCTATTGGCTGGGATGGATGGCGATATCCATATTTGTACGCTTCTCAATTTTGGGGGATATTTTTCTGGAGCCTATAAATATTAACCCCAAGCCCAGTTTACACTTGAGTTTTAAATTGGTCTGCTTTCACATTTTGTGAGTGAAGTTTGGTAGATACTTGAGCAGCTCCAAAAAAGATTGGTAATGCAAATCTAGAAAGTTTAGTCGGGTTACATTTTTTGCCGCCCAGGCGTTTAATCTTTTAAACTGTGGTGCATTGAGCCTTAACTTTAGTTGAATTGACATTGAGCTCTCAAGTGCCCAAGTCTAATATCGAACTATCCTTTGCCTGTTTTTAATTTCTCTTAAAGTTTTGAGATCATGGAATTTCCCGATCCCTTGCCTGAAATCATCGCCGACCTAGCACCTAGCCCCACCCCCGACACTGATCCAGGTCCAACTGATGTTTCCACAACTGAATTGGTCTCAGCCCAAGCTCCTGCTCCCACCTGTGAAATCATTTCCGACCCAGCCTTAGTCCTGGAAGGTAAGACTAAGCAAGAAGCAAATCCCCCATCAACTTTACTTAGCAGCAAAGCCTCAAAAGAAAAGGCCCAAATTTTGTAAGTTTTAATTTTTATATTCCAATAGCTAAAATACCCCCTTCTCAAAGCAACTGTAACAAATAAAGTAAGGGGAAGCTGTAAACCATTTTGTTTAAAGGAGTCATTGATAGGATAAAACAGTTGAAATCCGAGGGGGGAAACTGATCTTCCATGAATCTAAACTTAATTATCAAATCCACCCATCTACGATTAGAGGTATCATCTTACCGGGAGCAAGGATGCTAAATAGGGAAGAGCTTGCTCTCTTTCACGAAATGAAATATTCTACACAGGTTCAGAATGCTATCCAGATCGAAGACCAACTTAGACAATTCTCTCCTCTCATCGGAAAGTTAGTTCAAGAAAGGTAAAGCTTTCCTTGAAGGAGAAATTAAGCCACATTCTAGCGAAAAGCCCCTAGATGAGCTAGCAATTTTTATCAAAGAGATTCTGTGTCCTACTGGGTTCGATGATGCTGATCCTTGGAATGGTAGTATTCTTTTGGAGCGATCCTTACATTAGTTTAGATATCCTCTTGCCCTCGATGCTTGAAGCTGTTATACAAGAGGTAGCAGTAAGAAGGCTTTACGGTGTCAATGTAGAGAGCCCAGAAACAGGGGAGAACCATATTTGTGATGTACGTCCTTTGAAAGACAGTTGATTAAATGGTTCAGATGCTGCGTGTGTATAGGTGGGATGTTAGTTGTATAGAAGGCGTATTTCCTAAAACTCTCATCCCAGCAATATTGAGGAGGCGTCAGGGAAGAGAAGAGGTACGCTACTTGGTATATGCTTAATTTCAGTTGCAAGCAGAAGCCCAACAACTCTTCAATGAACTTCCCGTTGAAGAGAAGATATGGATTGCCTCTCAAACCTCCTCGAGAAAAAAACGAAAACTCGATGCTGCAGTTACTGGTTTATTGGACGAGAAGGTAACACAACTCCTACTGCGATCTGACCAGCCAAGGATGTTGCTTGTGAAACCAAATCTCCTATCATCAAGACGCCGATTGCCAAGAAAGAGAAAACCCCCAGGCCTGTGGTCAAACCCGCTCCAGTCGAAAACAAACCAGCCAAACCCACTGTCAGCATCAAAGGATTCTTTTCTTCTGTTAAAAAGGGATCTCGCGAGCCAACAGCCCTTGGTAAGACACAGGATTAATAGTTTAATCCGACAAGTCAAAGAGCCAGCCCATACGTCGGATTACTCCAAATACTTCCACCCTTTCCGAGTTAAGCACGACACAAGTCTGGCCGAACCAAGAACAAGCAAGATCCATCTCACGCTAGATTTCGACAAGATCATTAACAAAGGCTGTGTCAGTAAATTGAGTGGTTCGGAACTGCTCCGCCAACAACAGCAGACCCTTGGTGCACTTCGTCAACTGGTGCTTGACGGCCGAAAATCTGACCAGAATGACGACGATGTCACTGCATATGCAGAAGAAATGTATCGCCCTAAGCTTCTCCATTTCCATGAAAATTATAGACCCGCCTTCTTTGGTAAGCGCACTAAAAATAACGCCCTAACAAAGGCAGGTGCTTGGTTAAACGAAAGCACAAAAATCAGCCCTCGGAATTTCCTCAAAAAGGACCAAGATTTGTTGGACTATTCGTTCGACAGCGAAGAAGAATGGCAAGAAGAAGAAGAGGGGGAACTCTTGGCCGATAGCGACGAGGAAGATGATGAGGAAGACGAGGACTTTGACAGCAAGGATGGATCTGATAGCGAAAATGATGTTCGTGAATTTATTTTCCGCGTCTAACAGGCTTTTAGGATGGGTTTATTGAAGAAGACGATGACGCCGATGAGTCCACCCTAGGTAATTATCTTGTATTCCATATACTAACCCTCTTCAGCCAAGTCCAAAACCAAGGTAATCCTCCATTTGAGAGGAGATACTTATTTTTAGCAGCGTAAGAATATTGCCTTAAAACCTATTTTGTATGGTGTATGCTATGACAAAGCCCAAGCCTCCTCGTTTCTCGTTGCCCCTAATGTATCTATTCTTTCTCTCTCCTATCAGTTCTCTTCAGGTAAGAACCCCGTAGATAATCCCTAACTTGTACAAGCTAAGGCGGAGTTCCCGCTGGACCCATTCTGCCATGTGGTTCCTGATCCTCAGCCAGAGATCATTTCTCTTCCTTGTGATCAATAAACATTGGCTCTACAGAGGAGAATGATAAGTTCCCCATAGCCAACTTATGTAGAAGAATGATGCTTAAGAGCACAAAAGTTCTTTAACTTTTTCACAAGTTACATTTGAGACTAATACAATACCATGTCTATTTTAATTAGAGGTATATTCAAAGCTTCTCAAAGCGCTATAGTTCAATCCTAGACTGCTACATTCAAATTTACCCAGAGCCAAATCTCAATATCAACCAGCTCTGTATTATTGTGGCCAAATATCTAATTCCAGAGCACTTGTTTAGGAATGCTAGATAATTGATTTTCTGTTTAAGCACTTTTTATGCCATTTGGAAAATGAAATCCTCTATAGCCAAAGTTTATAACCAACTATAAAACTGTAAGCTATGTATGTCAAAGTTTCTTGTATCGTGCCCCTTATCAATGCAGTGGCTTTCTCCAAACAATCAATTGCTTTAACGGGCATAGAAACCCCAGATTATTTACTGGTTGCCAACACCACATAATAAGCTTTGGGATTATTAACCATACTGTATCCCAATATCTCTACTTTGAAACAACTTTTGGTTCATTTGAGCGGGCATATAGTTGTTGAAACTGCAGTGTAAACCCCTGGTAAGGTTCCGAGTCAGAAAAAGAAACCCTGTAACCCAACTTAACTCACCCAAGCCCTATAGTCAAGACAGATCAAGCCAAGTCCACCAGCTAAATAGCTTCATATATAGAGTGCAGATCACTTCCTCTAGAATAGCGCCTCTCATAATGGGATGCATGTTCCCCTGAAAGCCACAGCAAACACTAGATAATCTCTTATTATAAAATAAAGATATTATCTAATCCAATATTTCCCCCCTTTCTGTAACTCTGCTCAGTCAAGACATAATCCCAATAAGTCAACTCACCTCTATAAACATAAAGTACCTTGTTGCATCTAACCACAGATGTATTAACTTGATTGGGCTTTTTCATCATGATTTATATCCAACCACACATCAGGCTTTTAACCCCTTTTTTATTAGGCACAGTTTGCTAAGTTCATGTCAAAATATTTACACCCCTATGTGTAAGCAAGCAGTGTATTGCTTCATTAGCCAAAATCCCACTGACAAGTTATTCAATATAACAACTGAGTAAAGCAGGGGATTAGAAAGGTAGAAGGTTATAAAATGCCCTAAAATCTGAGGGGATGGTAGGTACAGACTGCTAGCCTAACAATAATTTCTTGGATGAGGTAAAGTTTCAGTCAATTCATCATGTTGAGCTCCTTGGGTTGATTTTCAGGAGAACATGGCTAAACAGGTAACAGTTCACATGTACAAGATATCAAAACTGGGCTGTGCTGCCTGCCAGGCAGCATGGATTCAAGCCTTTCTAGGAGCAAAGAAACTTTCTTGTGAAATTTATACCCGCCCCAGGCCGCCTGGCAAAAGTCTGGGCCTGCAGGGCCTAACTGAATTGGGGTTGGAACTCAAGATTGACCACCAGAACCAAATCAATTGAAACTCACTGAAGCCTGGAGCCTCAATCAATACAAAAGAGATAACCTGTCTTCTTCACAGCCCTTGAAATTTTCCCTTCATCCCAAACTCCCCCACCCTCATCAGTGATCTAAAAATAGAAGCTTATCCAAAGAGGTTTCTCATCTTGGAAGCCTCTGAAAGTTAGTTGTTTTATTTTTAAACCCAGGATTGATCAGGGAATTCCTATAGCTATCATCATGAAATGATGGCAGCTTCTAATGAAAATAGAGGTAGTTTAGAGATGTGCAGTGGTCCTAAAGCCTATGCTGAAAAGGTCAGAATAGGGATATTAAAAATTGATTTCATGGCCAATCAGAAATCATTCAGGTCAGGAATATAATACCACCCAGACCCCTATCCCAATCAAGTCCCCGGGACTAGCCCAAGACTCAGTGCCCCAGCATGAAAAAGATACAGGCCCAAAACAGGAGAGTTTAGATAAAACATCAACCAACCAGAAATCAGGCTTCATTCCAGCTGACGAGTTCCATCCTCAGGGGAAGCTTGCTGAGCTGAAGCAGAAGCTTCCTAGTAATGTTGCAGCTGATCAAAGATAATTCTGTATCATAGTCAGCCATAGCTTCTCCCTGATGCCCCTGAAATAAGTAACTCTGACAACCTCAAGAGAAAAAGTCCCACTAAACTGGATGCCCAAGTCTTAATCAAACCCCCATTCTCCCCGTGATTAGATCCACTGTTATCTTGATTAGAGTGCTATGAACCATTTTTTTTACCTATTTTATACCATATATAGTACTTTATCTATTTCACCTTTAGCCAAGCTCCCTAGGTCCAGCAGCCTCACTGAAGTGAACAAGGTTTGGCATAGTTTGCAGGCTTGGACAGATGTTGGCTGAATGAAGGTTAGTTACCCAACCAACATGAATCAGTGTTGGTATAATTCCTTCTCAGCTACAATTATTGGCCTTTTCTCTCCAGGATTTTTGGGGGCTGATAGAGGGGCACCTATTGGTACTGTGCTGCAGCTGAACCTAATTTGCAGCTCAGTACTTGTGTTGGGAAGTTGACCATCCAAGAGGAGGGCAGAGGAAGAGATCTTTATTAGGATGATCTGAATTGAAGAGTGCCAGGAAATCCTTATACCACCGTAAATAGCCATCAGGCCTTAAAAGAGGTGGTAATAAAATTTATACAGATAAAGTTTTCCTGGGTTTTAATCAAGTCATTAAGGGATTTCTGTTGTGATTGGCTTTATTCCCTAAACAGTGTTGCAACATCTTTGATTACTCCCTCTCAGGGAATTAACACCCCAAGTAGTTCACCAAATGAGTCACCAAAGAGCTCACCAACTAATCATTAAGTTGATGGCACCACTATCATTTAACCATCTATCACAGGGATCAAACAACCCAGATCCTAAGCAGAACACAGCTTGAATAAGCCTCGTGACTTAAGAGGAACATTACTCAGATAAGCCCCATGATCACCATGGCGTATATGGACAGTATGTGGCTTCCCATGATACAATACAATACCCTATATTCATATAAAATAAAGTATCATTCTCTTCTTAATTTTCCCCTTTATCTTTTTTATTATACTTCCCAGAATTATATACTTGACAACAGGAATAGGGTTCTCTCTCATGATATCCAAATTGAGAGAGGAGATGCCATTAGATCTGTCTTGGGGAAGCTTATTGAGCACCCAACATGTTTTGTGAAATATGGTGGAAAGCCAGGTGTTGATCTTGGTTATAAACTATGTGCAAGAGTAGAGATGTCCACTGTGATATACAGTAGTTTTCAAGCCTGTTGAGATAAACAAAAAAATTCAGTCTAAAAAAATCAAAATCAAGAAATTTATATCAAATTACAACAGATCTGGATCCACTTTGATTTTTCTTTTAGACCAAGTTAATTTTTGTTTTTAGACTGAGATTTCATGTTTATCTCAACAGGTGTGAAGATTACTATATATGCCATGTAATATTGATAGCATAAGACTGACTGGGGCGGTAAGCAGTTTGGGTGCCTAACCACAAAGGTTGATGCTTCTCCTTTCATCTCTTTTGGATACCTTTAAGGAGACACTTATCAACTACTGTGAAGTCATGAGAAGCCCAAGACCATGGCAAAAGTGTCCATTTCAATACTCTTAAAGTTGAAACTATAATAAACTGTGAAGTTTGATTTTTTTAAAGTTGTCTTCTGAACCTTGATATTTTTTATTAGCTGTACATATCACCCTGGATTAATTTTAAGGTAAAAAATAATTAATACATACATGGTATCCTAAAACAACCCCAGGGAGCTCAAATTTAAAAAATATTTCAACTGATAATAGGGAGAAATAACTGATTATTTCTCATTTTTTTGTTTAAATTACTATTTATTATAAAAAATTATTTTTTATTATAAAAATAAAAACCTAATGCTATGAAAAAAATTATATATAATATAATAAAATCAAGAGCTAAAGGATGCTTATTTATTAAAGCTCATATAGGCACAACTGAAAATAGCATCTGTTTTACAGATAAATTTGTATAAAATATAGTACCTCATACAGTGTCACCTTAACACTATAAACCTACAACCTATATTCAAAGAAGTTAGTGTTGTCTAAAAAACAAAAAATGAATCATAAAGAACCAAAATTAAATTAAAGACGAGACAAAGTAACACTTTAACCTATCAAAGTCATTGCATGGAGAAGTGATAACATCCTCAAGGTACTTGTTTACCTCAGTCACCTTCTACTTCTTCTTTGCTACCTTATAAATTTTATCCTGGTAGTCTTTCTTTTCTTCTTTGTGACCACCCTATTTTCCAGGTCACATAACTTTGAAACATCACTTCCCACTCCTCCTACAGCCTTTGGAAGAGCTTGTTGAACTTTAGATCAGCACCAAACTTAGCCTTGAGGTGCTTGTGCCAAACCTCAAGGCTGGATTTCATCTTTATCTCCCCATTTAGGCAGGCACTGTAGCAACCAGGGCACAGTAGAACCACTCTTTCCTCTCCTGGCAGTCACCTTATTGCCAACCCACTGCTTTTCAGAGTACTCAATGTGACCCTTGAAGATGGTGGAGTGCCTTTTTGCATAAGCATCCTCCTGGATGGTCTCAAAGCCAAGCCCAGTGTGCTATTTCTTATACAAAATCTAAGGCAGTAAGCTGGGTCATGAAAAACCGGCACTTTCCCTTGCCATCATTTAGTTACTTATCAAAATGCTCCTTCTTTCTCTTGAGATGCTTGATGAGAGCCTGCCTTAAATGAAATAAGTAGCCCTGAACTTCTATGTTAAAGGTGGCCTTGCAGACTCTGAACTGAGCAATATCAAATTCCATGATAATAATCTTTAGCCCTAGGGAAAGTGCACAAGCAAGCTGCTCAATGGCAAGGGCAGCCACATTCTTCTCAGAGGAGAAAGAATTTGCTCTGGTGGCATGGGATGGAGGGAGGGGGAAGCTTGTTGGCTAGAAGGGTGCTTAAAGAATCCTGGATGATATCAAATGCTCTGGATTAGGATTTTGTCTTGGTACCAGGAAGGGGAAATAAGACAAGGGGGTAACATGGGCATCAAACTGCTTGTTCAAGACCCAAAGCTGCTTATAAAGGGTGGGATGTAGCAAATGTGCTATCAACCAGCCAAGTAGTAGCAGTGTTCAGTTGCTCCAGCTTTTTCTTTGTGATTTAGGATATAATCCTTTTCTCACTTCTTTCCCATAATAATAAAGCAGGAAAATATCTCCATCCTCTGTCTTCTGGAGGGCATATGGGAGGATAAGGTCCTCAACATTGGTGGCACTCTTGTCCAGGAAGTTGAGGGCTTGACACACATCACTGAAAAATGTAGCCAACTGGTTATGGGTTAGCACCCTCTTAAGCTTGATTAGAGAGAGATACTTAAAGGCAAGTACAGTCATCTGGGTGGTGGTTTAGTTCTTTGAGGTGGAATGATCTTCATCATGCACCACTTGATCAGACAGAAGATAGCAGTGTTTAGTATGATTCAGGTATGCTCACTCATAGCTGTCTGGATCTTTTCCCAATGCTCAGTGATGATATATACTGGGATAGTGTCAGGAAACCAGGCATAGTTAGAGGCATTGGGCAGCTCAGGATGGGGTTGGGCTGAGCCAGCGGGTAAAGCCCACCATAGAATGGGTGCTAACTTGATAATATAAGACATGGATTGCCTGAGTAAGGACCAGGGTCCAGAGGTAGGGATCATGGAATCCACCATTACTGTCAAGGTGATATAGAGTACTCCAAACAGTTGAGTGGATATGGTCTCTGCAGCAGTGGGGGTCTTCATTGGGTAGTCGGGTCATGGGGTTAAGGGTGGAGTCATGAGAACAAAGTAGGCAGGCAGATAATTGTACTTGTCTTTGAACAATCTTGGCAGCCTTTTGTACCACTTTCCTTCACGTCCTATGTATTCAGTTTCTCTAGTCCTGGCCAAGGGGTCAGCAATGAGGATGGTCTCCAAGTTGTACTCTGCATAGGCCGGGTTAGGCAGATATTTGGTAAAATGCACAGGTCCAAAGGGGGCTCCTGGGGGATGGTATAGTGCCTGGGTGGGATCAGCAGGATGGTCTCCAGAGGGGGAAGGTGCTTGATGGTCTACTTGAACAGAGTTAAGATGGAAGATCACTAAGACTAGATAAGGTAAGATTTGTTTGAACCAAAGGTTCATAAAAATTTATTATCAAAAATGATGATGTGGTCATCACCATACCACCAGAGTTTTTATACCATGGGACTTTGCTTCTTCAATTTTCACAGGGTTCAGGTTTGCAGATAAGGCACTGGCAGGGCATGGATCTTGGCTTTGAGTCTTGAGGGCAGCAGATCCAGGTTGTGCCTGCTCTGGCAAATAGAAGTGGCAATGCTTTGTTCCACCGCCACTGTTCACTATGTCACCTGAGTAGTTCAATTGTACTACCCCTTCTGGACAGAAGGCTGGCAGTTGCTGGTGGTCATTGGCAGAGTTAAAAATAGGTTTTGTTTTAACTTTCTTAAGGCAAGCTGCAACCTCTTCATAGGTTTGGATCTTTGGTAGCTCAAGGTTAGGATCAATCTGGTGATCATTTGGGGAATTGTCCTTGGGAGACTGGCAGGCCTCAGAGTAACTCGACAACTTGGGTTTGCAATTTAGCAAGTGGGTGGGTTCCTGTCCACTTTGTGTGACTCAAGTAGCCTTTGGAGGGTCAGGGGTTGATTCCAGGGTTTCCAATGTTGATTTTGAAAGTCCAGTATTGGCTCTTGGCAGGTTGGCAGTAGGTCCTTCCCCAACCTCTGTTAGCCAGGTTACATCTCCTTTGTAGGTATGGGTCTTCATTGGCACAAGTTTGGCAGCAGACTGGCAACTATTCAGGGAATCCTCTGCAGTAGGCTGGCGGGTTGCGGGGTAATTTAACAATTTGAGCCTGTGACTTAACAGATTGGCGGGTTCTGGACTGTCCTGGAGAGTTTGATCCACTTTCAGGGAAGTGGGGTTCAACTCTTGGGTTTTCAATACAAGTATTGAAATGTCATTCATGACAGATAGGGTGATCTTTAATTGTGTAATATTAGCTTCTGAAGCCCTTGTTTGCTTTATTGCAGCTAAATATGTAAATGTTAGTCACCATGGCTGATCCACACTTGATACTGATAATAGAGAAACCCCTTTGGCATTAATAAGGAAAGTTTGAACATCTCATCAACATTACAAGTTATATGGGACACAAGAGGGTCATAAGTGCCAGCAGGAGCATAAAAAAGACCATGGAAGTAATCAGGACCTAGCTTTGAATCAGCCCCAGAAAATATGGAGAAAGAGGAGGAAGAAGGATCTTTATCTTATTACTTCTGAGAGACAGGAGAATTTTCATTGGGAGGAGACTTTTTGAGAGTAAATCTCTTCTTGGTTGGCTCCTTGTAATCAGCAGATTAATAGAAGCTGGAAGAGGGCACAGTTTCATCTGATTCTTTTTCCAGTGGAATGAGCTAGGCTCTTCTCAGGAAAGGGCCTGGGGAGGGATCCTTTATTAAAGAAGTTCTTGAGGCAGGCTTCTTGGAGGGCAAGGCCTTTTGATTGGGATCTTTAGGAGCCTTGAAAAGACACTTGGTGCCCTTTTGTTGCTTGAAAGTATTTTTCTTGACTTTTGAGTTAAAAAGATGAGAATAAAACAATGTCATGTAAAAAGGAAACAAAAGGTAATCAAAATTTAAATATGAAAAGAAAATATAGATATTAAAGACCTTTATTGTGTATGTGATAAAGAGAAAGTTAATTTAAAAATCTTTACTTTATTAAGGTTAAAAGCATCAGGTGGAAAGTAGTTAAGAAAATGTAAAAAGTGCATAAAATATATTAAATTTGGTTAAAAATACAAAATCATGGAGAATAAATTTAAAAAGTGCAGCATTTTAAAATTTCATAACTTATATTATGAAAAAGTAAAAGATTTATATGTGGGGTGTGTAAAGTGCTGAAATTATGAGTGTCAATTGGACAAAAAAAGCTGAATTTGTGCTGTTGACTTTAAAGTTGAAGACACTTTAAAGGCAACATTGGCACTGTCATTTTCTTTTTAAAAACCAAATATGTCTTTTACTAAAGCGCTTAATCAAAGTTAAGCAAACCCACAAATATAAAATGTATCTGATGTTGTTTTGTTCATATAATAAAATGAAAAATAAAACATAGAAATAATATAAAAGTAGCCAAAGTTGTTTATCTATTTATTAAATGTTATATTTGGTTAGTGGGAATATGATATTGTACCATTGGATATATTGAAAGTTGTTAAGATGTTGGCTAAAATAATGAAAAAGGTAAAGCGTTGAATTTCCTACTGGCAACGTTTTCAAAAGGCAGGGGTATAGTAATTTAGGCTTAATTGTGCCACATCTTTTCTGCTTAACTTCACCCCTGTGATTGATTGCAGGCAAATCACAGAAATTCCTGATTGTCAAAATTATTTTTTACTATAAAATATTTGGTAGTTTTTAAATAAAATCAGGCTTGGATTATGAGATCACCCTTAGCCACTATTTCATATAGTATATTGAAGTCAAATTAAGGGCCACATATTAATATATGACATGATCATTTCAATAGACTATCATATAAAGTTAGACTGTTTATATATAAACCAAATAAAAGCCATACTCCATAAGTAGAATAACAATTTTTAAAATGTAAGCACATTATTTTATTATCAAAAATAGGATACTGTAAATTCAGAACCTAAACGTAAAAATACGGGATTGTCAAATCCTTGGTCCAAATTTTGAATCACTTTTGCAGGATGGCCTTTTTTTAATTAAATTGATTTTTTTGAGTATTTATTTGAATATTTTAAAATGCAGGAACTCATAGACACTTTTCAAAGTTCAAGTCAAACTGCATATTTCCAATGGACAAAATGAATTAACTGAATCAGATTTGAAGTGTTCAAATCCATCAACCATTTTCATTAAGTTTACTATGTTTTTTGAAATTGCGGGATTGTCAAATCCAAGAACCAAATTTCAAATCACTTTTGAATGCCACTAATAAACTCAGATATTAATTGCGGGAACTGGAATCCAAATTGAATGCCAAGTAAGAAACTAGGACAAATCAACCCAAATCAAGAAGCTCCACTCTGGATAAAATCAAATGGAAAATCCAATCTCAACAACCATGTTTATACATGAAATTAAGTGAAATTTAAAATTGTCTAAACTGGAAATGATGCAATATTCTGCACTCTAAATCACTAATATAGTAACCACAAAAACATATAATGATATATGAGCTACTCTCCTGATGACGCAGAATTTTTTTAAAAGTTTTTGGCCCCTGGCGTAGCCAAGGGGCCAACAAAACTTTCTTTCAAGGAAGAAAGGAGAGGAAAAGATAAATCATCAGTTTACTACACTATGTATTCATGTACTGCTATTAAGGATACTTGATTACAGTAGATTTCAGAAAATACTAATAATAAAATAGAATTATATATTACAATCTGTTTTTACCATGTTGCCTTTTCCTTGGTGTGTTGATAGTTCATTTGCTGTTGATAAGGTGTTTGCATTTAATTGGATGGTTTCACCTCCAGTTGCCTTGGCAATAGGAAATCAAGTTGCCTCTGCAACCAGTGTTGGTCTCGGGGAGGCAACTTGATTTCCTATTGCCAAGGCAACTGGAGGTGAAACCATCCAATTAAATGCAAACACCTTATCAACAGCAAATGAACTATCAATACACCAAAGAAAAGGCAACATGGTAAAAACAGATTGTAATATATAATTCTATTTTATTATTAGTATTTTCTGAAATCTACTGTAATCAAGCATCTAAATTTTAGTCATCCTAAAATGGAATAGGGTGATTTTTGAGAATGCTTATGATTCCTAAAAGAATTAGCACAAATCCACTCTAGATCCTTTAGCATCCTTTTTGAGACACCCATAAATTTTATTTACTTCAAATTCACCACATTTTTGATTTGAAATTTGGTTCTTGGATTTAACAATCCCGCAATTTCAGATTTGTTAAGTTTTCCATGATGTCTATGATTTGTTTGAAATACAGGAAATCTCAAATTGTACATTAGAATCCTGCATTTCTGATTCATGTATCCCACATTTGTTTGCTGTGTTTTGTCTTTTGTTAGCTGAGTTATCTGCTCAAGAGATTCAAAATTTGCCAATTTAAATAAATCAAAAAAAGTCAAATTAAATGTTTGATTTTATTAAATATTTTATTTTTCATTCAGCTGAGTTGCCTGCAAAAGTGATTTGAAATTTGGACCAAGGATTTGACAATCCTGCACTTTTACGTTTAGGTTCTGAATTTACAGTATGCCTAAAAAGTGTTGGCATTGGCACTTTTATGCCACACTTTTTGACTTGGCAAAAAATTAAAATTTATTAATAAAAGTGAAAGGAAAAATAGGTTAAGATGAAAATTTATTTTAAGGTTGATGTTAAATCATGACAAAGGCCCAATTTTTATGACATGTTTGTTAGGTGTAAACTTCTGAAAGCAAAGAAAAATGTTAATTAAGCTTGCTTGACTATTGTTTCCCTCTAGTGGAATTCATTTTTCTGAATGACCATGCTCATGTTGACACTTTGTCAACATGGGAACTGTTGCTGATGAGGAAAACCACACTACTACTTGAAAAATGCATTTAAGACTATAATAAGTTATTAACAAAGAAGAGAAATATTTCCACTTGCTTTTAGCAAAAGATCAGCTCTGTTTATATGATTTTTTAGCAGATTCTTGATTGGTTAAATTGAAAATCTGCATGTGAAATTTGACATCATCTTTTATCTAACATTTTTGTGGGGTTTACTATGAATATATTTCATTTCTAGGGGTTGCTTTTAATTAAAGTGAACTGATCAATCAGCAATCTATTAATAAATCTACTCACATTATGCACAGCTTCAGTGCCTTGATTTTTAGTACCTTTACATTGTTGGTGAGCTAGTTTCCCAGGATTGATATACATATACTTTTAGTTTGAGATTGGGAATATCAGTACAAAAATCTTATTCATTTCTTTTACTGTTTATCAGGATACCAAGAGTACTGTGATACCCCTTCAGGTAAGGGAGGGGTGGATGCAGGTACAGGCATGGCCCACCAGATGATGGGACCTAACTTTACTAGGTAGGAGAGGGCCTTCCCCGCCACAGCCTAGGGACCAGCTGCTGGCAAGGCAGAATCAATCCATCCTGTGAGTGCCAGGTATAGCACTCCCAGAAAGTGAATATTCTGGCCAGTGGCATAAGAAGTGGGGGGTTGAGATGGTTGGTTTGGGAGTCAAGGGTGGTTTCATGAGGACCAGATAGACAGAAGAATTGTTGTATTTCATGTTGAATATCAAAGGGTATATGGTGATCTCCTTGCTGTTGTGTACAATTTGGTAGGGATTTTTGGGAGTTTCTGGGCGGGTGTACCACTGCAGGTCTTCCAAAGTCCAGGGTTTGTGGTCAAGATTGAGAGGATACTCTGTGAAATGTACAGGGCCAAACAGAGTGTCAGGGGGCAGTAATAATTGAATGCTTCTGAGTCTTCAGTTAGTGCTTGGTGTTCAACTCCTGAGGGTGAGTTCTGGTGTCTAGGTGATTGAAGATGGAAGAGTATCAATAATAAGTATGGAATCAGATTGGTGAACCAAATGTTCATAACAATTTTAAATGGTAAGAATGACATAACAGAATTTCTCTGATGCTTCTGACTTATATAGTCATTCACATACAGGTTCCTCTGGGCTTTCTTCTTGTGCTATCTAGGTGGCAAGGTTTGGCATCTAAAATTCTGTTAATTGGTTTGTAAGGTCTTGTCCATAATGGTGCAAGGTTATAGACTAGAGCGTGCAAAACATTGGGATTCAAATTTAAAAGATATAAAAACGTAGGTACTGTCTGTAAGATGATCTTACAGAAACACACTAAAAACCTATATTGCGTCACAAATGGAGTAATAGAGTGTTAAAACCCTAAGAAAAGAAGATAGAATAAAGTGTTCAATAGTGAACAATTTGTAACTAAAGGAATATTAGGATATTCTCCATTGGCAAATTGATACATATAACTATTAAAAGATTCCTTAAGGGAAAAAATGGATACAACAAGCCTAAGGCTTGTTGTTTTACAAGTTCTATTTGGATTTAAGGAAAAAGCTAAACTAAAAAAAATGAATAAAAAAAATTTCTTAAAATTACAAATTTGACGTTTTAAAAATTGTAAAATTTGAAGGGAAGAAATCACTTAGAATTTTGGCTTAAAGCCTACTCTTCAAAAGCTCTTTATTTATAGTAAAAAAGCCTTTTCTGTTGACAGTTGATCACAAGGGAGAAAGCAGCCAAGAAGAGGAGCAACTGGAGAAGTTTGGAGAATCATAGATAAGAAAAAGGGGAAACAGAAACCAGTACTCTACGCAGATCTGCAAGGTAAAACTGGGGAAGCAGCAACAACATAAGCAAGAGTTTTGAAGGTAATATAGATGAAAATGTTCTAACTTAAAAGTAGAAATATATGTAAAATAAGAATCAGGCAGTCAAAGCAACAACAACAACAGTTTGAATGCAAATCACATAAAACAAAGGTAAGAATACTTTAAAATACTAAATTATTAACAATTTGACCTAACTTTTGAATATTAATAAATAACCCAAAAGATTAAGTAAAAATGAAAAATAACTTAATTATCTTAAGCAGCCTGCCCTTTGGGGCAGGGCATGACATGGTTGGCTGCTTCATGGTCATTTTTGGGGGTTTTGGGAACAGTTGCTTGGCTTGCTGGTGGCTTATCTTTGCTTGGCTGGTCATTGGTTTTGGAAAGACTGGCTGCAGGTGTCATGGGGTCAGTTCCAATTTGGTTACCATTTTTAGAATGGTTTGACTGGTATTTCTGAGACTGAGGAACTTGATTAAAAAAGGGGTTCCACTTGGGAACCCCAAATTACTAAATGGAGGGTGGTCTTAAACTGGGAGCCCTGGGCAGCTAAAATTAGCCTGCCCAGGCCCAGTCAACCCCACCAAGGCAGGAATGGTTCCCACACCTGGATTTTTGCTTTTTGAAGAAAATCCAGGTGCGGTTAAATCTCGCCACCTGCTCACCCCGCCTGACGGCTGGGTGCAGGTTCAATTCCTGCCTGAGGCTTTGAATCTGTTACTTTTATAACACTGTTTGTATATTTTTGACTTTGAGTGAAACTATGTTTTTGCCTGATTATTGTTTTTTTTGTGTCACACTTTAACTGCTAACAGATATTTAACTTTTAATAATACCAAAACAATTTCTTGCCATTATAGTTGTGGAGCAATTGTCAGAATTCACCTTTCTTTTTAGCTGCTAGACTTTTAGTCACACTTATTTTGGGCTATTTCTCCAAGCTTGGGATATAGTTATTATTCCTCAAAACTTTCACTGCACCTTCTTCTTTTTCCCTGCATTTACCATTCATTTTTGGGCTTTAAATTGGTTTTTCCTAGCCTTTTTAATAACTTAACGGTGTTAAACACCCTTTTGAAACCACTTTACCTTTTTGCTATGTGATTCAAACTCTGGATCTATATGCTCAAGTTAGTAATTTTTCCTCTGGACACCTTATCTTTTGCTTTACGTCCACTTACGCGTCCCAGGCTTTTGGACTTAGTTTCCTCACCTTTTGCCTGCTCAAACAACACCTGAGCATCACCGTAACTGTCCTCCACCTCCTTCCAGTTTTCTTGTGTTTTAACTAACTTTTTTAAGTTGACTTGATCATTCATAATTTTCAAAGCCTATTTTATCAATTATGACTCCTAAATAACTTTGGTTAGATCTTTTACCAGAAATTTGCACCTCACATTCAAACAGAATAAAAGGCTTGGTTTTCCAGTCTCAACAATAAGTTGAGATTGTTTGACTTGCACCCCAACAGGTACTTGTTAGGTTTTTTGGCTTATGTATTTTCTTTTCACTCTTTATCTTGCATCTTTCCTTTTCCTTTGAAATCCTAGTTTTATGATTCATTTTGATTACCTTTTCCATCAGTTAGGCAATTTTTATAGTGGTACACACAATTTAATTGTTGATAGCTTCAACCTGCCAACTAGTGCTGACCATTACCCAGACTTAGCAATTGACTTTTTGACCCAATCTTCAGTCATTAAGACCGGTCTATATTTTATTTTCTTAGGCTTAATAAATTGTCTTAGTCCCTACTCTACTTCTTATAAACTTTTAGGAGCTTTTTGAAATTATTGTTGCAAACCTTACCTACCTTTTTATACTTAAGAAACACAAATATTCTTGGGTTGAAGGCTTTAATATACAATAATCTACTCCAAGCCTTCAGACCTTACAGCAATATTGTGTTTTTCTTGTAAGTAAAAAGCTACAGAATGTATTAAAGCACAGTTAGCCTTGACAATTTATTAAATCTACCTGTTACATGTACCAGGGCACTACAGAAAAAAATGGCATAATATAACTTGTAAAGAGCATTTTATTACTGTATATAATATAGGCAACAACCTATAATCTGTTAAGAGAATATAACTATGAGCTTGTCTTGAGGCTTCAAGGTGTATATATCTTTTTATACTGAAATAACTTCTAACCTGATACTTCAGACATATCTCAGTAGCTACTTACACAAGTGACCCTATTCTTGCTGGTTCCACTCATCCCAACTAGCTGTCCTTAATCTTACTACCACCACTGGCTTTTTCAAGGAATGTATAGTGTTCAAGATGCAGCTTATACTTTTCTTGAGCTGACCTACTTTTAATTTTTGGTTGACTACTTTTTAAGCACCTTATATGCACTGAAGAGTTACACTAGATTCTGAAGGGGGCTTATGAATATTACAGCATCATTTTCTTACACACATAAAGTAGAATATTGCTAGTAGCCTTTTATTCCGATCCCAATAAAGTTTTCCTAAAGCAACAGTATTTATCTGTCCTTAATAATTCATGCTGAGAATTACTCACTGTGGAATAGAAATTCTGATTTGATATTGAGTTAGACTTTATGTTATCTAATTGAAATTTGTCATGAGGGCTCACATGGTATTACCTTAATTTCCCTATTTGTGCAGCCAGAAGATAGTTGATGGGTCCTGATAGTAGTACACATTCATAAGAAGAGAGAACCACAATAATCCTGACTGGCTGATAATTATACGGCTTGTGATTTATAAATTAGTATTGATATACCAGCAATTATACAGTTTATAATTATTACAATCAATATATATCAGTCTATTGATATCTGGTGTGAAATTGTGTTGATCTGATTGTGATGACAGGACTGATCATCTGTAGTCAATCAGTCTAATATTAAAATAGTTTTATTTAGTGTACAATTTAGGTTTGCTGTGAGCTGAATTTGATTAATCTGTCTCAACAGCTGTGAAAATTACAGGATTAGATTGTCAAATGGTAGATTTTTTAAAGGAATAAATTTTGTATGCAAGTGCTATAGTCAAGCTATTGAATTGGAGCTTGGTTAAATTAACTCTCCTGTACTAAGCCCTTGACTCACTAATAAACTAAGTGGAGCACATTCACCTTGTTTTAGTCATATATCCTATTTTTAATGATCCTAGTTCTACTATAAATAGATATTAAAATATATTTTCTCTGATAGATTTAAGTCTAACTTATTATTGTCTCAGCAATTCCTTCAAAAGAACAGCATTGCTTTACAAGTCTAGCTAGCAATAGACACTGCAATTCTCAAATGCACTCGTAAATATGCAATGTTCTGATGGCTAGGGTGGAGACCAGGTATTTCTGGAATATAAATCAATGCTTGGATTATAGTTTTTAAACCAGGAATATTGCTTACCTATTTCCTACTTGTGGCAGAGCAGAATTCTTGTAGTGTTGTGATGTTGCTCCCTGACTTTCGAAGAGTCACCTTAAAGAACTTTGACTTGACCCATCACTCAATGCCACAGCTTTCTTTCACAACCTACGCTACAGTTCTCATCTTATCTAAAAGCCATGGCATTATGATGTTAAACTGGAAAGTAGCCTTATTTGGTTAAAGTCATTCTTCTGGCTGCTGATTTATTTTAGAAAATAATTATGTTTGCATAAACGTTAAGCTTTTTTGAAAATCTGTCGCTTTGCTTGAACTTTTCAATGGTTTATATTTGGAGATATTGTATAAATAAGCCTAAAGATATCCTTGGTTATTCCTGAGAAAGTTAAATAAGCTAGCATAAGATTTTGCTGATTTTAAACTAAATTTAAATGTGATATTCAACATTTGTAAGGCAGCCTAACAGAGTAGGGCAAAATATTGCATGTAGAAATCTATTTGGCAGAAGTACTACACCTCTTAAGTAGATGTAGGTATTGAAGCAACCTTTGTTTAAAATGGATATCTATAGAGGTGAATGTTTATATGGACAATAGAGTAAATGAAGGTCCGGATGTCTTTTTGGTGATGAGGAGAAAACGCTGCCTGAGGGTATCGAGGCGGCGGGAAAGCAAGATAGACTCACACCAGGCTATCAGAGTCCATTTGGGACCAAACAGTCTGTATAACCTCAACAGAGCCTCATCTTCAGCAACGGTAAAAGGAGTATACATACGCTTGTTGCTTGGAGACAAAGGTCTAGGTTTAGATCTTTTTAAATCTTTGCGTTGATTTATATTTGAAGAGTTTTGATTTTGAGCCCTCTGCTTCAGTGTCTGCCAGTGGGTTTTACATTGAATTAGGGATCGGGTACGTAGTTCACTTGCTATTTGTTTCCAGTTGGTGGAGTGTTGTTCAACAAGTGCCAAAAGCCTCGCCGTTTCCTGGGCATCCCACCTTCCTCGCTTGAACTTGATTAGCCTCAGGTGTTCACGCACCCTGGACTCTAGCTGACTGAAAAAGTGATGCCAGCATTGAATTCCATTTCTGTCTGGAAAGTTACAAGCCAACTCTGTCCAGTCGATGTCGGAATACGAAGGCAGCCCATCTAATAGTCTAAGCGTGGGGCTATCTAGAACAAGCTGCAGGAGTTTGTTTGATTCTTCTGGAGTCCATTGTGTGTGGCTAAGGTCGGGGTAAAGGTGATTGAGCCATTTGGTACGGCACTGATGCATGTTGCGAGTGCCAACGAATTCTGAAACTAGGCGCCAGTGGTTGCCAAACGTTGCCACAGCAAACTTAAGGCGATTGGTTTCTTCTGTACTCCACCTTCCCTTACTTGACATATCAATAAGCGAGTTATACCGCATATAGACTTGAATATCTGAGAGTCTCTTGTCTAGCGAAGATGCCAATTTATCCCAGTTGATCGGAGTTTGTTTAGAGGCCTTCTCCAGCAGCACTTGGTCATATTCTGTAGTCCACTTAAACCGAGGAGTTGTAAGGACCTCGATTACTTTAGAATGAAAGATACTATCGATTGCATTAGGATGCAGGCCGATTTGCTGCAATTTCTTTTTTACGCGAAACCAGGCTTGTATTATGACCTGCAGATTTCTTGAAGGAAAGTGGGCATTCTTTATAGCTTTCCAACTGGCGCCACTTTTTCTAGCCCTCAAAAGGAGATATTTTTCGTCAATAGAAAACTTCTGACGGATCCTCTGGGGGCAAATATAAATGCAAGAGCATTGAGTTTTGATGATTGGCTCCTTTAATAATATCACATTTAATGGATCAGCTTTAATGCAGAGGCTGGATAGAGAGTACAAGAACTTCATCCAATGCCAGCTAGTTTAAGATCATGTGAGCAAATTTTTTCTGACAGTTTCAAAATCTGAATGAATCTTGTAGATGTATTTTTCTAATTGACCAAGATGGAGTTTACTTTCTGTAAGAATTCCCAAATTTCAAAAAGGATCAACGAAGAATTTGCTATTCAGTGAGAAAAAACGATCTTAATCCTGGTACGAAAAAATGACTATATTTCCGTTGAAAATATGTAGCTAGATCAAAAAGGAATCTTAAGCAACTAATAATAGAAAACTACAAAGTGAATTATTTTGGAAACTTAAATTTATAGCCAAAGTCAGGTATATCGAGCAAAAAGAACAAAGGATCCTCACCAATAAACACTAGGCTTCAAAACGAAAGATTAAATTATCTCAGATCTGCCAATATTGACCAAAATATGGTTACCCGCTAAGTAGGATAAAGGCACATCAATTGGATAGTTCAAAGCATACCCAATTTAAGCATGCTTAAATTTCAACTTTGCTCGGAATTTGCTCTGTTCCGCCTCAAGTTTGACGAAAGCAGGATTTACACGATTTGATTGGGCCTCTCTGCCCTGGCCTTTCCATTTTTCATATGGAGCCAACAATGCTACAAACCTTGCTCCTATTAATAAACAACATGGAAATTAAACACCATCCAGCTTGGTTCTAATTTTCCTGGAATAATTTAGAAAGTCATAAAACTGTTACGGTAGAAAGTCAAATGGAAAGGATAGCACACCCCTAGAAGACAAGAAACCGACAAAGAGCTTTAGCTAAACCCTTGATGAAGTTAGATGATTTAAATGTTGTTATTGATAAAAAAATGGGTTAAAGTTGGAGTTGCTCAAATAGCCCTTGAAAACCTGGATCTGCCCTGCTTTGTGCCAATTTATTATTACAAGCTAATCATGCATTATTCACTATTTGGTGATTGCAGCACTTGGCCCACTTGTCAGGATACCAGGAGTACCGTGGAGCTCCAGCAGGTGAGAGAGGAGCCAAAGCAGGTACTGGCATGGCCCACCAGATGATGGGACCTAACTTTACCAGGTAGGAAAGTGTCAGGAAGCCAGGCATAGGTAGAGGTATTGGTTGACTCAGGACGGAGTACGGCCAGGCCAGTGGGTAATTCCCACCATAGGATGGGTGCTAACTTGATAATATATGATATGAATTGCCCAAGCAAGGACCAGGGCCCTGATTTGGGCACCATAGTGTCTACTATTCCTGTCAAAGTAATGTAGAGTACTCCAAACAGTTGAGTGGACGTGGTCTCAGTGGTGATGGGGGGGATTCATTGGGCGGTTGGGCCGCGGGGTTAAAGGCAGAGTCATGGGGACAAAGTATGCCGGTAGATAGTTGTACTTGTCTTTGAACAATAAGGGTGGCACCTCAATCCTACTTCCCTTTGTGTCCTATGTATTCAGTCTCTCTAGTTCTGGCCAAGGGGTCGGCAATGAGAATGGTCTTCAAGTTGTACTCCAAGTAGGCGGGGTTGGGTGGGTATTCAGTGAAATGCACAGGTCCAAAAGGGGCTCCAGGGGACAGTATAGTGCCAGACGCAGGTTGTCAGGTTGGTCTCTGGAGAGGGCGGTTGCCTGATTGTCTACTTGTCCAGAGTTGAGATGAAAGATCACTAAGACTAGATAAGGTAGGATTTGTTCAAACTAAAGGTTCATAAACTTTATTATCAAAAATGATGATGGGGTCATCCTCATACTGCCAGGGTTCTTATACCAGGTGGTTTTGCTTCTTTGCTTTTTGCGGACTTCAGGTCTGGGGACAGTTCACTGGCAGGGCTCAGTCCTTGGCTTCAGGTTTTTCAGGTGGTGTATCCTAGTTGTGCTTGCTCTAATGAACAGAAGTGGTGATGCTTTGTTACGCTGCTACTGTTCACCACATCACCTGAGCAGTCAAATTGCATTACCCATTCTGGACTGGAGGCTGGCATTAGCTGGTGATCATTGGTGGGACTGGCAGGAGGCCTTGTTGTAACCTCCTTTAGGCAAGCTACAACTTCAGCATAGGTCTGGGTCTTTGACGGCACATGGTTAATAGCAATCTGATGTCCAATTGGGGAATTGTCTTTAAGAGTTTGGCGGGTCTAAGAGTAAATTGACAACTCAGGTCTGCAACTTAGCAAGTTGGCGGGTTTCTGTCCATTTTGTGTGACTTGAGTAGCCTTTGGAGGGTCAGGGTTTAATTCTGGGGGTTCCAATGTTGATTTTGAACCTTCAGTCTTGACACTTGGTAGGTTGGCAGGTTTGTGTTCCTCCTGGTTGGGGCAAGATATCTCTGGCGGTCAAGGGTTTGGCCCAACTGGCAGTCTGGCTGGCTCCTGTCTATCCTAGTTGTAGCAAGGCTTTTTCCGAGACCCAGGGTTTGATTCCCAGGTTTTCAATACAAGTATTGAAATGCCATTCATGACAGAAAGGGCCTTCCCAGCCACAGCCCAGCCGCTGGCAAGGCAGAATCAATCAACCCTGTGAGTGCCAGATAAAGCACTCCCAGAAATTGAATACTCTGGCCAGTGGCATCAGAAGTGGGTGGGGTTGAGATGGTTGGTTTGAGTGTCGGGGGTGGTTCCATGGGGACCAGGTAGGCAGCAGGATTGTTATGTTTCCCATTGAAGATCAAAGGGTAAATTGTGATTGCTTTGCTGTCACAGATAATTTGATGGGGTTCTTTGGGAGTGTTTGGGTGTGTGTACTACTGCAAGTCTTCCAAGGTCCAGGGTTTATGATCAGGGTTTGGGGGATACTCAGTGAAATGCACAGGGCCAAATGGAGTGTTGGGAGGGTGATAGTAGTCAAAGGCTTTGATTTTGTCAACTGGAGTCTGGCTATCTATCCCAGTGGATGGGTATTGACGCTTGGGTGTATGCAGATGGAAGAGTATCAAACAGGTATGAAAGCAGATAGGTGAACCAAAGGTTCATAACAACTTTTTATTTGGTAAGGATGACAATACAGGACTTTTTCAGGTGCTTCTGGCTTATATAATTACTCACATGCAAGTGCCTCTGGACATTCTTCTGGTGCTAACTGTGTGGCAAGGCTTGGCATCTCAGGTTCTGCTGTTTTGTTGGCTGCTTCATGGTCATTTTTGGGGGTTTTGGGAACAGTTTTTTGGCTTCTTGGTGGTCCATCTTGGCTTGGCTGGTCATTGGTTCTGAAAGGTTTGGCTTCAGGAGTCATGTGTTTTTTCCAATCTGGTCACCATTTTTGGATTGGCTTGACAGGCATTCTTGAGGAAAAGAAACTTGATTAAAAAGGGGTTCCCAATTGAGAACCCCAATTTACTTGATGGAGGATGGGCTTGAACTAGGTTTACTTAGCAGCTAAAATTAGCCTGCCCAGCCAATCCCACCAAGGCTTGGGCGTAGCTTTTGGGGCCCAGAATGGGCCCTGCAGCTGCCACCAGGGCAGGAATGGTTCCTGCACCTGGATTTTCACTTTTTGAAGCAAATCCAGGTGCAGGCAAATCTCCCCTGCCTGCTAGCCCCGCCTGGCAGCTAGGAGCGGGTTTGATTCCCGCCTGGGGCCTCAAAACTGTTACTTTTGTAACACCATGGGACACCATTTTTCTAAATTATGTTGTCATCAAGTCAAATTCCAACAAAGGCCCCCCAATTGCTGAAAATATTCTTACCAGCCAATTCAACATCACAAAACCCCCATCTCCCCTAGCATGAAATCTCTTAAAACCTTTTATATCCCCACTAGAAACTTGTTTCTAGATATCTTATTAACCTTAGAAAATAAAGTAAGTTCACCCCTTGTTCAAATATTTGGGCCTTATGGCCCCTATGTTTGACAGGTTTGCCAGTGCTATAGCGCAGCTTGCCACCAAATCCTTCATAGTTCCCTGGCCTGTCATCTATGTCACATTGGCATCCAGTTATTGTTTCAAATTCTCTTTACAGATGCTTTTATTAGCTTTAATTTTAACCACATTCCTATTTTTTATGGCTAGAGAATCTAAAATGCTAAAGCTGCCACAGCCCTTACCAGTGTTTGGCTGGACTCTCAAAAGAGAGGCAGGCTGGTGCTGGAAGGCCATGTAAACAGTTGGGTGGTCTTGATGAGATAGTTTACAGCAGTGGCTCAGGGACACCAACTTCCAGTGTGGGGCGCAACCTGATTGGCTAGCTCCAACACCGTAATATAGACAAACCCCAGCTTGCTGAAATCATGGGCAGCAAGGGCATTTGAAAGGGAAGAAGTGGCTGGTATCTCCTTTGTAATTGTTGGAATTTGGCCTCTATGACAGCCAGGAGCAAGATCCAGGTGGTGGGGATGGTAAAACTCCAAGTCAAGGGCGCAAGCTGGCATAACCAAAGGAATGTGAGCAGAACCAGGAGGTCAGGGAAAGGTGTGTGAACACTGTGTTGTTAATTTGCGTAAAGGTGGAATCAGAATAATTATATTAGTGCAAAAATAAACAGTTCCTTCAATCAAATAATGGGTCCTGGGAATAAATACATTTATTATGATGATGTCAAAAGTGAATAAGGCTTCCCTTCTTCACTACTTATACTTACTGGGATTAACTTAGTCTTTTGTGCCACCAGAGGTCTGGTGACAATATCTTCAATGAAATTGACAATTTTTTTTGGAAACTTGTGTTTTGGAGCCTAGAGATGGATGAATATTGGCTGATTCTTCACAGTGATGGGTTTGGTTGTATCCTGCTAATGTGCCACAGCTATTAATAGAACCTGCAAGAAATTGGTTGCCCAATTACTCAATCAAGTGATTACTTGTACATTTTATCATTCCTGATATAAGAAAGACCCAATTTTGTGTTTAATGTTGATACCAGGGCTTCACAGCATGTGGGCCTTGCAAACCTCTGGCTATTTGTGATAAAAAAACGGGGTTTTTTCTCTGGAGATACAATTGATCATTGTTTTCATGTAGTTTGTTATGATGTTATCAGACATGCTAGCTGGTTGTCTTAGGAATTCTGGGCCCTGACAAATGCCACCCTCCCTATTTGGTTTGCTGTTGCTTAAACAACTGCATTTGTGTTTTCTATGTCCTCATTGTCTCTTGAACAGTGTTGCCTGTTATTTAGCTCTAACAAAGACTAGATCAACCTCTAGCACAAAACAAAATTGCCTTTCTAAACCAAGAAATTTTATAGCACAAAACAGCATCACAATATCTGTATTGTTGCCAGGGGTGCTTTAGTGCCAATTAGAGAGCTCTCCAACTCATCTCTTAGGGTATTGGGTGGCAAGCACCCAGTAAAGAAAAGGAGTGGAGTGTAGCAAGTACAACATCCTGATAGCTATGAGGCAATAGGCACCCAGGATGATGCAACAACTCCAGCCAGACTTGGAATGATTAGAATAACCATCCCAGCTCTGCTGTGATCATAAGGTTGGTGCTCATCAGAGTGTATAAGAGGAAAGAGACTAGAGGCAATCCCAGGGATGGGGTATAGATATTACCTATCTTGGGGGATTGATAAAACTGAGATACTCCTAATAAGTTGGCTCTATATGAATTATGTAATACAGTAGTTTTACAACCGGGTGGGATAACCAAAATTGATTAAGTGAGATAGCAAATTTCAAAAAAAGATATTAATAGGAGTCAATTCCACAGAAATTGTTTGCTAACTAGCAAAAAAGTTTAGACATGTATCAAATGATGTAAACTGTCAGGGATCCATCCCATGGGGGGTTCCTGAGAACTTGAGGGCAGGCGGCCCACAGGCTCAGAGGGAAGGGCCCATCATAGAATAAGAATGAGCTAACTTTATGTTATAGGATAAGGACTTGCCCAAGATGGCCCAGGGTCTGTTGGAAGAGACCATGGAATCCACAAGCCTGGTAAAAATGATGTACATCACTCCAAATAGTTGTGTTGAAGTGGACTCATTGGCTGCCATGGATTCCTGCAGGCAGTTGGGCTGCGGTGTGAGGGGTGGGGTCATTGGAACTTGGTAGGCTGGCAGGTAGTTGTATTTATCTTGAAATAGAAGTGGGGGCACTGTGATCCAGGATCCTTCTCTGCCAATAATCTCAGTCTCTCAAGTTCTGGCTTCAGGGCCGTAAATCAGGATTTTTTCTAGAGTGAACTCTGAATATGCAGGGTTGGGAGGATATTCTGTGAAATGTACTGGGCCAAAGGGTGCTCCAGGGGGACAATACATATCAGGTAGACAATCTGTGGTTTCTTGAGGTTGTTGAACGTGGGAAACAAGGCCACAGAGGTTAGTCTGAAAATGAAATAGAACTAAAATCAAATATGAAATTGCCTGGTTGAACCAAAGGTTAATATCACTTTATTGCAAGAATAGCAATGGGCAACTTCCTGTTGGACCAGGGTATAAGTATGCTCAATTACCATGGGAAAACTTTTGTAATTCTCCTCAGACTGGGTAATACCAGCTACCAGGGTCAGGCAATCTTTGGTAACATCTTGAACAGGAGATCTTTCATTGGCTGGGTTGAAATAAGAAGACTCAAATTTCTTTTCAAGTTGCAGTATTGGTCATCTTCAGGCAGCCCACATTCTACAAGAAGTTTCTGAAATTCCCCAGTTGTTGTGGCCCCAGTTATCTTGGGATTATTTTCCAAGCCTGCACTTTCATTGGCGGGACTAACAGGATTCTTTTGCAGGATAGGCATGGGCTCTGGTGACTCTAGGTTGATGGGCATCAGGAGTTTTGCTGAAGACATATTTGGTTCTGGTTCAAGCCCAGAAAAACTTGGGCAGCTGGTCCTGCGGACTGGAGGCCCGTAGGGTGTCAGGGTTTGAATCCTGTAGCCAAGATTCTTCCACAAACATTGTTAACAAGAGTTTGTCACTTTTGACATAAACTCAGAAAAATAAATTATGGTTCAACATTGAATATTCCAATCACTAAAAAGCATTAATTTTAGTCACAAAACAAAGCTACTGTGTTTACTATGGCATTTGAGAATAAAATGAACTCAGTCAATAAATCAAAAGCTCAACCCAACAGCAAACCCCCATAGCAACTTAAACAAACAAGAAAACATAAAATATCAAAACAAAACAATGAATCTATAATAATGTTATCAGTTAATCCTAATTACAATACACAATCTAGAGCATAAAATGAAACTAAATATCCTGAGTGTCTGTTTTTGGGTTAAAATTACAGTAGTTTTAAAAGCTATGGCAACAACCAAAAATACCTCATATTTAAACAAAATGATTTCAGATTTAAACAAAATCCAAGCCGCGCAAGATTCAGGATTCAATTAATTTATAAAGTTTCAGTTAATAAATGGACTTTCAAACAAAAAACAAAATTTCACTAGCCCATTATATGAAATTATATCAAACATCAAGCGGTGTGGTTCAAACCACAAACAAAATGAACTGACGCAACAAGTGAAATGGATGGATGCTGTTCCAGAGTATATTATAATCCAATCAGGATTTATATGAGGCACCAACAGAAGAACTAAAACAAAACAAAACTTGAGCAATCTAGAAGCAAGATTACACAAGCACAAAAAAAATGAACTCACACAAGATGTGTAGTATGAGCAGCCTAAAATAGAAAAATAACAGTTTAACAGCCAATCAATAGCTATACAATTTAGGAACATAGGCATTTTATCCATTTTCATGGCTCCAGATTTGTATGAAAAGATTTTGAGAACCTTCCAAATATGGACTCAAGATTACAATAAAAAATAAATCTTTAAATTTTAAAATTTCTACTTTTAGTGATTTTATTCTAGGTTTTTTACAATGGTTTTTACAAGCAATATCTTTGACGGCGCCAGCAGCCAAGCCAGCAGCAGCCAAGCCAGCTTCAATGAAGGCAAGGCTCAGAACGTGGAGGCACCTGTTTACACCCAAGCCTTTGAGGCGGGTAACAAGGAAGCTGACCTGTATCTGACCACCGACCCCTATGGCTTTGACTTGTTTGAGAGTCACTTAGTGTTTAGTTCTGCCCCTGCTCCCGTACCCACCCCCGCACAAGCTGCCCACCAACCGACCAATAAGGATGGCAACCTTGATTTGGAACAACTTCCTGCCACCAGCCAACCTGCCCCCCCCTACAGCCAATCAGGCTTCAGCTCCCCCGGCCCAGTGCCCCAAGCAACAAATCATCACCGCCCAAATTCTTCAGGAAATTGTGGCACTAAATCTACAGGGTCTGTCCTGGGAACAGATTGCCGCCCAGTTGCAATTTACCCAAGCTACTGTCATGCAGTAATTCAACAACCTGATAAATAAGGGAAATCTGATTGGGACAGCCAAGAAGCCCAAGAAAACCCCTGAGTCACAAATATCTGAGGCATACCCAATCATGCTTGACCTCCTCCAGCAATATCCCAAGCTTCCCTTGACCCAGGTCCAGAAGCAGCTCATGCACCATAACATATGGGTCTCCAAGCGCATGGTGCAGCTCTGGATGTATGTGAAGGTGGCTTCCATACAGGTTCTTACCTATTTTTCCAGCAACCAATAGGATGGCACTGAGGATTCCCTGTATGACACTGCCATCAAATCAACCCTGGTTTGATGCCTAATTAGTCTAACTGATGATGTCATGTTCATCTCTTATTACAAGCTATCAATAGCTTTTGATGATTTTGGCAAGCAAGGAAGAGCCATCACTCAAAAAGGAAGAAGGTCAAGAAGGGGACATTCATTGGTGAATTTCTGGCTGTTTCAGCCAAGGGTTTTGTATACTATTAGACAAACCCAGATTTCATTGATAGCTACTCATAAAGCCACATCCTTGGTGGATTACTCAACTCCTGGGATGGCTCAAATTCCAAGTACCAGGTTTTCTTGAGCCACCAGATGAAGGATAGCTCCACCGCCCTTGAGGCCATCCAGGGACGCAGGTACCAGGCCTCAGTCTACCCCACTGGTCATGCAGACGTCTATCTGGCTGATGTTGTCTTCTTCAACATGGGATCCACATTACGGGAGCGCCGCCTTCAGGCTTTCAACAACCTCTATCTTGGGGTCCTTGTCCACAATTTTCTCTTTGGCCGCCAGATGATGGCTGACTTGTTTGCGCAAATGGTTTTCCATGTGAACATGGGAAACTAATCATGTAAGGATAAGCACCTTCCACCTTGGGCCACTGCCACTTACCAGCCCATCCAGCTAATGATCAATGAGGAATATGACAAGTGTTATATGGCAGCCATCATGCGAAATCCTCCTGCCTCCACCCCCACCACCAACACCCCTAACCCGCAAGCCCAACCCACCCAATCTCAGACCCCCCAGGCCAGCACTGCCTCTACGTCTTCCTTCCCGCGTTATTCTGCCTCCTAGGCATCACTCTCCCCCGCCCCAATAAACCCCTGTCACCAAACATTTTCTATTTATATTATCTGCTTGTGAATTTTAATTGTTCATGTTCTCTTTGTTTATAGTTGGTTTTATTCTTTATGTTCAGCTTATTTCTATAAAATCATATATTTACTATGTTGTGTATCTAGATCCAGAACATGGTTATTTTTAGCACTTAAACATAGCCCTGTGTGAAAATATTAACAACAATTTGGTGATCAGCTAAATTTGAATTAGAAAATTATAGTGTTAACTGTTTTTAGATAAAGTTGTTACTGATCCAAATTCAAAACCCTAATGATAAATTTTAAGCCAATCAGGAGCCAAGTGATAAAGTGATTATTGTGACATAAAGGGTCGTTCAATAATTCTTTGGTGCATGTGCGCTAATTAATATGATTGGCTGGATGTTTTGCCATTGTACACCATTGCCGCTGTGGCAAGTTGTTGATGGACTAGTGCTAACCCAGTAGCTGATTGGGCACTAGTCCATCAACAACTTGCCACAGCGGCAATGGCGTACAATGGCAAAACATCCAGCCAATCATATTAATTAGTGCACATACACCAAAGAATTATTGAATGGCCCTTTATGTCACAATAATCACTTTATCACTTGGCTCCTGATTGGCTTAAAGTTTATCATTAAGGTTTTGAATTCAGATCAGTAATAACTTTATCTAAAAACAGTTAACACTATAATTTTCTAATTCAAATTTAGCTGATCACCAAATTGTTGTTAATATTTTCACACAGGGCTATGTCAAGCGCCAAAAATAATATGGTAATCAAGGAAACAATGCCAACACAAAGCAAACAACACATATTGAGATGAGCATAAAACATATACAAAATGGGTAAAAAGATGGGATAATGTAGTAGATGGGAAAACAAAAAGGAATAAACAAAGAGGCAACAGTATCAAAATAATACAGAAGTTATTGGGGCAAAAGCTATAAAAACATATGGAAAGGTTAGTAAAAAAATCAAATGAGAGAACTCAAAAAACTACTCAAAGACCTCAACTTGGCAATTGCCAAAATCAAGGACATTGACCGCAAGGTCAAAGCCAAAGTGAAGTCTGCCGTCCTCACTGGGGACAAAATCAACAAGGTGTCCGCAAAGGCACTAATGTCAAAAATTCCAGACATCCCAGAAAAGACTATCAAGTGTCTTCTCAACATCCAGAAGACAGTAGTGGAGGGCCTGCAATTTAAGGCATGCAATCTTTCTGCGCCGTCTGTCTGGGTTAATGACCCAGAGATGTATGTACATCTCAAACCCGCCAAGCGTGCCAGGGCAGAGGATACCAAATTGCCAGTGCAATTGATTGCGCCAAAAATGGCCAAGCCGGCCAAGGCTGAGGGAAAGGAAGAAATACAAGAAGGTAGCCTAAAAAACAAATTTAATAAATTTTCAAAAAAACTTACCTTTTTTCTTAGAAAACGTAGACGGCAAACTCCGCCAAGTCCTGGTCCCCTTTGTCCCGGCCACCTTTTATGCAAATTATGCCACTCATGTGGCCAAGCAATTGTATCTGTCCCCCCCTGTTGTGCAGGAGCTGGAGGACCGTATCCACAGGTCTTTTCCAATGTTGCAGGAGGTGTTGGCAGAACTTATGCATGCCAAGGGGGCATCCAAGTGGGCAGTTACTGCCTAAAAGGATGCCCAACTGGTCAGCCTGGACCCAGTATCCCTGAGTGGAGTTTACTGTGTAAACTCCATTGAGCTTGTTTGGGACGTCCTGGTGACACTCCCATTCAAGAATGTACCAGAGATGGGCCAAGCTCATGCGGCTGCTTGCTTCTGCTTCCTGTTGGAGCACACCCTGTCTTACCTATTGGAGAACTTTGGGTGCGCGGTGGGCAAATTGGCTGTTGCAGACACAACAGCTGTCAAGAAGACAAAAATCCTCCTTGCCAAATTTGGGTTGGCCTGGAGTGCCAACAAGACGGGGCTCCCTGCAGCCATGGAGCTGACCTTTGCAAAGACCAGGCACAACAAGAAGATCAGCATGGTCTATAATAAACTGTGTGAGTTCACAGAAGCCTTTGCCCAGCAAAGGCTTCATCTGGTTGTTTACCTGGGGTTCCTATTCTACTTTGGGATGGGCGCATCTGTAGAGGACCTGGATGGGGTTCTTCTGGGAATTGACAAGGCCCGGCTTGCACTCAATGGGAAGAAGGTCCCCCCTGCATATGCCTCGGTGGACCATATAATCCAAGACGCCCTGATTCTGGCAGGGATTTATGGGTTTGCAGCCCCGCCTGAAAAGCTGCTCCTCAGTTTGCACCTTACCCTACTCCCCTTCACCAGCAGGAGGGAGTTTTTTAATAAGGGTGTATCCACCGTCCACGGTGTGGCAGTGGAGGTTGTGTGCCACCTCCATTGCAGGGTGAGTACATACCAAAGAACCCACTACAGGCGCATACAATAAAAATATGATTCCAATAAATTTTATAATTTTTATTTCAGCAAACCAGTTTTGCAAAATATATCACAGAAACAGTTTTCATAAAAGCATAAAATTATACGTTAATAAAATAAATTCTAACTTGTACATTTTACGTTTGATTTTTTTAAAACTATTTTTATATTTATTTGACCAAAGTGATTTAAATATTTTTGTGTAATCCAGTATTGAGCGTTTGGGATTACCTCAGATGGCATAATAAAATAATATATAATAAAATAAATAAATTACTTACATCTATTGATGGATCTTCTGAATGTGATTGCAGGCATGGAAACATCTAAATATAAAATGATAATTAGTAAATCTTGAATAGTAAATAAGAGAATATAAAAAATTGAACACACTAAGCCTTTAATTGATTGGCTGTTTGGCTAGGCATGCGGGGATAAACAAATCAGCGTGGCCATAGAATTTAGCCACGGTCTCAGCTGGGAGGATGTGAATCCAAGCCTGGAGCAAATCAAACAAGTCCTCAGTCCCAGTTGGGGTTCCTTGCTTGACAACTCGCTTGAGCCACCCAAAGACTTCCTCAATGGGATTTAGGAAGGGCAAATAGGCTGGGAGGAAGAGAAGGCGTAAATTTGCTGTGGTCACTTGCTGAGGGCCCATAGCAATTCTGGTGTCAATTGATGGAAATTCTTCAAGAATTTCAGCCACTTTGTGGAGACCAACATTGTCCAACACAATGACATTGGTGAAGCCAGGGCTTGTGCGCCTCAGGTGCTCCTGGACCAATTGGAGAAATGATAGAAAGGTCCTGCTGTTATGAAAACCCAATATCATTTGGTAAAGCTTGACCCCCTTTGGACCAAGGAGAGCCACCATTGAGTAGGCTGTGGTGTGGACTGCAGCACACCAAGCCATCCCGTCATTGGAGCCTTTGGGGACATAGACATACCCATTGTGCATTGACAAGGCAAATGCTGATTTGTCAATATAATAAAATTTGACCAGCCCCTTGACTTTGAGGGCAGTGTACGCCTCTGCTGAGTTTTTCCAGATGTCAATGTTGGCTGGGCTGTTTCTGTTGTAGGGGGATACCCCAAGCTTTTTCCAAGAAAATCACATCCCCTTTAGCAGATGATAGCAAAAGGAAATTGAGGCCTCAACCCCAAAAGTGGACTTGACTATTACCTGTATATTTGCCAGTTAAAGATGGCAGTCCCAGGTGATCCACTGGCGGATTGCTCATTTGTGCTCCTTGGTGAGTATGGTGGAAACGCACATGGATTTCTCCGCGGCAAGGACTTGACCTGTGTTAATGAACTTGTTGAAGGTCTTGGAGGCATACTTGGGATCCACTCCAACATGGGCCGCAGCCGCCTTGTAATCACCCAATTCCCGCATTAGCTTAAGCAGGATGATGTGTTTGATGTCAGGGATGTGCTTCTGGGTGGGCTTTTTAGCGGTGGGGATTGACTTGTTGGCATTGGGCACAACACAGGGCATAGGTACCTTGGTATAGAAGGCTGCAACCTTTTTTAACACCAGCTGTCCTTCATTAGTTTGATAGAAATTGGGCTCCTTGTCATCCTCCTGATTGCTATCACTGACGTAGGGCTTGTAGCTAGTATCAAGTACAGGCTTCAACTTCTCCAGCATGGCTGACGGGACCAACTCTTGCCGGTACACAACGTCAAACACATATGAAGTAAGTTCTACCTCCTTGTTTCTAACTTTCTTTGTAGTGGTGACCTTGATTGACTTCCTGGTCAGCTTTGGGACCCAAGGGTTTATTCTCTGCACCCTAGCAGCTTGTGATCCTTGAACCAGCTGTTTCAGTGCAGCGTCACTATGGAACTCTCCTCTCCTGTCTCCTCCTTGAGTAGGTACTTGGGTTGCACTAACTCTATTCTTTGACCCGTGGGGCAACTGCAACTGCGGCGCACAACAGGTGTATTGGTACTCTATTGTTGTGTTCCTTCCATTTTACAATTCAATAAAATATTAAATAAAACTCAATTAAGTTACTTCATAATTTTAATTTTTGCTTTTATCTGAATATGGATATTTAATTAAAGTTTTTCCCACCCAATATCCCAATTATAGATTTTTATTTCTTAATTAGTTGTTTTTGATTTTACAACACCCATTTTAGAATACTCAAAAAAATCTACCCATTTTCCTAGATTTTACTGCCAAATTCAAACACCCAACACAATATTTTTAAAATTTATGTTTCAGATATTGTGTCTTATTTTAGATACCTTGGTATCATTCATGATTACAATCCATTGCACACATTGCGTGAGTGATTTTGTTTACGTAGTGAGTTGCTATTGTGTTTTGTTTTTGGTTTGCATTTTGACACACCTTGCTTGGGTGTATTTTGTCACCAATTCACATAATAAACATATGTACACCAAAAGTCAACTCACATCATTTTGTTTGTGAATCAATGTATTTTGGATTGTATTTTGAATGGTTTTGCTTTGTGTGTGAGCCCTTTGTTGCTGTGTTGACTCATTTTGTCCATTAACACCAGTAAACCCTGCTAACAGAGTGTATATTTTAACCCGATAGGTGGATTCATTTAAATCTGAAATCATTTTGTTTAAATCTGAGGTATTTTTGGTTGTTGCCATAGCTTTTAAATTACTGTATCAATAAAATCAAAAATTTTAATACATACAATTAAAAGTTCACATTTACAGCCAAAAATAATTGCCATATAAAATTTAAAGCCTAGTGTGAAATAAACAATAGAGACTATAAGCTTTCATGCTACTATATATGGACAAATAAAAATTATATCAAATAAGTTATATAGTTAAACCAACTCACTTTTATTTTATTTTTATACCAAAATGGACAAGGCACAAAAGCAGAGTCAAGGAGCCAAAGAAGTACACTGCAGATGTGAAAACTCTTGCAGGTCAAAAAGAAGAGTGGTTATAGTCCAGGAAGTGGAAGGTGGAAGTAGTTCTGAGTCAGGAAGTGAAACCCAAGTCACAAAGATGCAGCAACAGACCCAGGGTGCACAGACAGAAAGAACAGGTAGTATTAACCTCAGAGTTTTAAAGCTGTCCAGGAAGGCTATCAAAGTCACAACCATAATAATAGTGAACAATATTACTACTGAGAGAATGCCCTTGGTGTACAATAATGTGTACTGCTAAGATGTTATTCCTGCCGGTCTTATAGAGAGTATAAAGCCTGTTTTGGATATCATCTATGAGCCTTATGTTAGTGATTATGAAGGGCATGACAACAACAAGGAGCCAAAGTATTATTGAACTGTGAAAGATCAGTAAGGGCTCAGAAAGATCACTATGTTTTATAGCTAAGTGAAAATACCCAATATGTGAGACAATATTTTAGCAAGTTATGATGCCAAGTTTAACACTTGAAACCCAGTGAGCAAGGTGAAAATTGGGTATACTCTCAATACCCAGCAGAACACCTTTGTATGTACATTAAATTGACCAAAATTACCAGCAAAGTAAGTACACAATATGTAAAGATATATATAGCTATGAACTTTATTGAATGGGAAAAGACCAGGACAGGCCAGGAGCACAGCTGGGAGGAGTTTAATTGTACAAGCTCTTTGTAGTAGTACTCTTTGGTTAGTTCTTGAAAATGTCCATGTGGTTTGAAGGTGTGTTGATGGCCCCCAATCCCAAGGCAGGCTTTAAGAACAGCAGAGAAGATAATATGATTCATCTTCTATCTCCTAGGAAAGGGAAACCAAAGCTTAGTGTCTTGAATTTCTGTAGGGGTAGGTCTTGTAAGTGATTTATGTGATATGATTGAGGGTAATTTCACTCAATGATAGCACAACTATCATCAAGTGAATGCTCTGTATTATATACTAGTGACCTTGGTGTTTCATGAATAATGAAAAAATTGGATTGAGAACCCCAAACACTTGGTTTTGTCTGAGATTCTCTTTCTGGGGTGGCATTGGAGTGGATTCAGTGGCAATGTATTACCAATTCCTGGCTGGCAGTAGCATGAGGAATTTTGGGATGCTTTCATGCACCCAAATTAATTAGTTGTATTTATTGCATGAATATTGATGCAGTGTAGCTTTTCAGTTCCTTCTACATTAGGCAGGCAGGTTGACAGGCATGTGGGCACATCGCCAGCTTATAAAAGCTAGACTTGTCAAAATTTTAATTTTTGTTTTTTGCTGTGCGCTTTTTGCAGCAGTTTTCCCTAATCAGGGGAAACTGCTGCAAATAATTCTTTTGGTTATTTGGAGTCAATGTGTTGCAAACTTTGATTTCTTATGACATTTTGTTAGAAATATTCCTGACACTAAGTGTCTATGTTGTGTGTTTTGGCAGAGCCCAACGAGTTGTTGCCTACCTCTAAAAAACCCAAGAGCACAGTGATCCCAGACTCCAAGCGTGAAATTCTCATCAAGCTTACCACAGACACTTGTGACTACAGAAAGATTGCAGCAACTATTAGTGCTTCAGTAAAAGCAGCACATAGACTGTATATCAGTTACCTGAAAAATGGCATAATTTTTCTTATGGAGAAACCTAAGCACAAGTCAATCATACTGAATAATGAGCATATATTGGCAATAAAACAGGTAATTACCCAGAACTTCCTTCTTAAACTAGCAAATATAAAGGCTACTGTAAAATCAGGTTTTAAAATTGTGGCTTTAATTTCATCTTACTATGAAGTGGTACACAGTATAATCTTCGTATGAAAAAAGGTCAGGGTATCTGCATAAAGTTATATTAGCCCAATGATCATCAAGACCCATCATGAGTGTGCCAAGACATATACTGCACTAAAAGAAAAAAGTACAGTAAAACTCCACTACATTGATGAATTTTCCTTTGCATCATCCATGTACAATGCATATGGCTACATTTCCAAAGGTTTCAAAGATAATCTATCCCAATGTGTATCTGTTTGTGCTTTGATCTACTTGATAATAGTCCTTCTTTATCCTCTAGGCATTGAATTATACCAGATGACCAAGAGTTTTCACAATAGTGAGGCCTTAATTGAATTTCTCTGATTGGTCTGAGAGCACCTCAGGGACATTAGCTTGGAGTTTATCAACATTATTGTGTTGGATAATGTTGGGCTTTGTAAGGTGTCTGATTTTTTTAGAAATTTTCAATGATTGAGACAGTTGTGAAAATTGTCCAACAGCAATTGGCCATAGCACATATGCTTATGATTCTTCCTGCCTATTTCCCATTCCTGAACCTAATTGAGGAGATCTTTGGGTGGTTCAAGCAAGTTTTCAAGAGAGAGACTCCAACTGGTCCTGAGGCCTTGTTTTATTTTCTGCAGGTTGGGGTCCATACCTTTTCAGCAGAGACTGTCATAAAGTTATATTCTCATTCTGATTTGTTTATCCCTGCCTGTCCTGCAATGCAACCAATCTATTAAAATATATGCTTCATATTTTTTATTTTATATTTTAAATTTTCAATAGAAAATTTATAAAAACACACTATTTATAATACCAGCAATTAAACATTAAGTATAATAAAAATTAACAAAGTAAATGAAAATCAATCAAGCAAAAATTATAAGTTATATCAAATATTTATAAAGGTTGAAATAAAAACTGAAAGTATATTGGATTTCTAAAAAAAGTATAAACTTAAGTGTTTTAATATGAAAAAATGTTAGATTTATTGTAAGTTTGATTGGTGGAACTCTAGGACTTGTTTTTTAATTGAATTGGATATTTTAATAGCTAGGGTGTATGTGACATGGCTTTCTGATTATATAACTTGCAGCAGCTTGAATATGGCAATACTGTGATACAATTGGACAGTAAAATCTTTTTAGGTGGAGCAGATATCCTATAGATGACTACAAGAATAACTTCATCTTAGATAGCATGTTCAAGTGAGATATAGCCATGTGCAATCTGCTTTCTGTCTAGATATTGTTGCACTTTGTCCAGTTTAATTAAAATATCAGGTGTGTTGCAAGCCTTGGCTTTCATGCCCATCAATACAACAGGACCTAGGTAAATAATTAAGTGAAGTCTCTGCCCCACAAACAGGGCAGAAAACTCATAGAATTTATTTTAAAGAGTACTAATACTATTTTTTGGGACAGGAAGATATTCTGTCAATTATTTTTCCATCAACTGATTTTCAGTCAAACTTGATCCAACTATAATTTTCTTCATATGTAAAATTTTAATTTTACAATAAATCAAAAAGTTAAATATATCTTATTTACTAATGAAAGCTATGCTTCACACATATAATTATTTTATTTTTATTTTTTTGTATTTAAGAGTCTCAATTTTAATTATTTGCCTTTTTAAAAGCTAATTAAATTGAGTTTCACTACTAGAAAATAAAATAATAACATTAAAAGTTTTAAATAATAACTTTTATTGAAAATACTTTCTTTATTTTTGATTTTTGATTTTTTATTGTAGCAAAGTAAAAAAATTTCATATGAAGAAAATTATAGTTGGATCAAATTTGACTGAAAATCAGTTGATAGAAAAATAATTGACAGAATATCTTCCTGCCCCTTAAATCCCTGTTAACAGAGTGGATATTTTATACCGGTACTTGGAAATTATTTAAGTTTGAGTCTATTTTGTTTGCAGATGAATCAATTTCGTTTATCTTCACAGCTTTGAAAACTACTATAGCATGCTTAAAGGATAGAGTTAGAATCGGCTACAACTTTCTTATAAGTTTCATTTTGTAAGGTTGCAATTTTATCCTATTTAAGAACTGTAAAGAGCATTAAATCGAGGCATTCAAAGGAGTTGGTTTAGAGTTTATGGTTCAAATCCAAAATTAGCCAAAGCCTTGCTTAAAAGCAAAGAGATTTAATAATTTTTTAACTTATCAGGGCAAAATAGACATCTTTTGAACAAGTCATATGTTACTTTGAGTTTGCAAATCACGAAAATATTTTTAGATGGCCAAGAGTCTTAAGCACATGAAATTGAGGGAGTTTTTTTAAATAAAATTAGCTCTTGGCCACATATGCATATATCTATCAAAGGGGGTTATTCTTACGTCATATATCTTTTAAAAGAAAAGCCTGTTCTATCAAATTAAGTTTTGGGCCAGTTTGTTATCCACAGATAAGAGGTGGCTTTTTCAAGCCTCATGACTTCAAATCGCAAGAAAACAGTCACTTCAATGAGCTTTCAATCAGGTATAAGAAAGAACTTTTATTATAAGTTTGGTCAGCTAAATCAATAAGAAATATTTTTTGGCTCACAGTTTAGCTAATTTTTTTCGATATCGAGTTCTGCCTTTCGCCATTTTTGTTTAGAAGATTATTCCTTAAATGCTGATTTAAAAGGCTTACACTATATCGCACAGTATAGTCTAAAGTAGGCTTAGTAATGCTGTGCCTTATCTTAGCCACAAAAGTTACATCAAAGATATCATATTATAAAGTTGTTCATCTCATATATAATAGCCTTGTCATTTTAGTTGATCCATTCGACAATTAACTTTTGGATTTAATTAGTGACTATTATTTGTCCTAGTTTAGCATTTAATATTTCATAAAAATAGAACTATTATGTTCTTTCAACTCCTCTCTTTCTCTGTTACAGAGATTTTTTTATTTCTTACATAAAATGATTGCTTTCTTGTGTGACGTATTCAATGCATCTTAAATTAGGACTTTAACGAAGATAGCTTTAAAAATATGAAACTTCATTCTCTTTCTCGGATTCTGATCAATAGACGTGGAATTTCGTTCGCTTGTTTGATAAAAAAAGAAACCTGCTTTTTGTCGGAAGACCTCTTAGGAAAGAAAAAGGCCCAAGTGAAGTGGTCGCCAGAGATGGATGATAAACTACTTAAAATTTCAAGTGAAGCTGGAGATTCAACTTGGAAACAATTGGCCAGCAAATATTTCCCTGAATTTAGTCCCCGCCAAGTCTACCTTCGATATTATAACATCAGCAAAACATGCAGGAAAGGTGCATGGATGGAAGAAGAGGTGAAGCTTTTGGACCTTGCTGTGTCCAAGTTTGGCAGGAATTGGACGGAAGTATCCAAATTCGTTGGAACTCGTAATTACCTCCAATGCCTTCAAAAATGGGACAGGATTGCTAGTTTTGAAGTGAGCATAAATCCCTGGAGTAAAACACAGTCTCCTCTTCGTAAACGACCTCCCCTCGGTAAAAAGTTACCCAAAGCTGCTATAGACTGGAAATATCTCACTGACGTTCTTTCCGCAAGAAATAACCAGCAGGAGTCACCCAAGCAACTTTCTCCTAGCTCACTGAGAAGAGGTGCATGGACTTCAGAAGAGACATTTTCACTCCTTGTCCTTGTTGGCCGATATTCAACGGATTGGCAACTAGTTTCAAGGCATTTACGCTCAAGGTCTCCCAACCAATGCAGTAAAGAATGGCGAGCACTGAGAAAGGCGGCTCAGGATAAACCACTATCCCTTTGTGCCATCGCAGGGTATTTGCCAAGGCGATCCTGGTCCCTGGTTGAGGATGAAGTGTTATTAAGGATGTACCGCCTTCTAGGCAACCGCTGGTCTTTGATAGTCCAAAGCAACTCTAGTCTTTCCACTCGTTCTTTCAGGAATGCTGAAAGGCACTTCAGCAATCTTATGAAAAAAACTTGCCAGCCATGGTTTACGCCACTGCCTCCGTTTTTATAAACATAACACCCTAGAGAGTCTAATTCAGCTCACTGTTTTATAATACAGTATTAATGTTTTTAGGTGCTACAACTTTAGCTGGAATTTACGAAAGTAATAGTATACGAACAGTCTAATGTAAGAAATTCTGAACTACACAGCTTAGTAAAATGCAATATACTTTTGATAAAAGAAGTTGTTGTCCAAATTAATATCATTTTATTGTTGCAACATATTTCATTACTCCCTCTCAAGAAATCATTTCATCAAGAAATGCTTTGGCTGCCAAACAGTAGGTGGCACACTCCAACAGTGTACAAGGATCAAACTTTTTGAATCCTATGAGGAACAATACTCAGACAAGTCCCATGACTGTCATGATATACATGGACACTATGTGGCTTCTCATGATACTATATTTAAATTCTTCTTCTGTATCAAATAAAGCATCCTCTCTTATTTGATTTCCCCCTAATCTTGCTTTAGATACTGTAAATTCAAAACCTAATGGAAAAATGCAGGATTATCAAATCATAGGACCCAATTTCAAATTGCATTTGCAGCTTGGCCTTTTTTAATCAAATTTATTTTTTGAAATTTTATTTGGATATTTCAAGCTGCAGGATCTCCTAGACACTTTAATAATTTCAAGATGAGTGCATGTTTCAAGTGGGCAAGATTAATCAACTGAAATCTGAACTGTATTTTTCAAAGCCATCCATTGCTTTTGTTAAGTTTACCATGTTTTTTGAGACTGTAGGATTGTCAGATCCAACAACTGAATTTCAAAACACAAATAAATGCTGCTATTAAATTCAAAACCCAATTGCAGGATTTGGAATCCAAATTTAAGGTATAGTAAGAAACTAGGGCAAAGCAAACCAAATCAAGAAGCTCCACTATGACTAAGATCAATAAAAACTGCAAATAGTACAATATTATGCACTCCAAATCACTAAACTAGGAGTTACAATACCATACAAGGATAAATAAAGAGTAAACAACAACCAAAACATAAACTAAATAATAGTTAAGTTCAGAAATAAAAAACGGGACCCCTAAAAGTGCAGGAATTGAAACACTATGTAGGGTGCAAAAATCAAAAAGATAAAAGTGCAAGGGGTAATTTTCTGAAAGTTAACCTTGAAACCAAAAAGCATATATTTTTAATATAAAAAATATTTATTAAAAACTTCTATTAGACTAAAAACCCCAAGAAACTTAATTTTGCAATAAAAACTATACGCTAGATAATAAAAAAGTGCATAAATTAACTGTTATTTAAATATAAATTGTTATTTTTACAAGCAAAATTACACCAGTATTTATGTATGTCAGGATTTCTGGATATTGACTAATTAACGGTTTCAACAAAATAACGCAGGCCAGCAGCTAATTGCTCTTAGGAAGGGTTTCAAAAAAATAATGCGGGCCGCAGGTTATGAGATCAGTGATCAAATCATATCCTGGCATCAACATACTCATGCATTACAATTAATTAATAGTATATGCAATTACTGCTCATTAATTAATCCACCTCAACCACTACCTCAAACATGCTTTCCATAATAATTACTATTCTAAAACTTTAAATGAATCCTAGAACAAGAGGGCTGTCATATGAACTGTCATCTTTATTACATCTAGAAGAGTCCAACATGGACTGGGCTGTCAGGCCAACCATTCTAAGATAAAAGGCTTTGAGCCTATTGTATTAGAGTAGCTCTGATTAAGTGAAACAATCATCTCCGTGAACTAGTTGCCATCACTGGCTAGCTAGCCCTGGAAGTGGCCCAGGTAGACAGAAAGAATACCAATCTGTGGAAGATGACAATTTAGCCTTCCGTTAAAACCACCCCAAAAAGGCTGGGCCCCCTGCCGTGTTGCCCTAATGCTACTTGAGTCTCTTTTAGCGTCATGAGCTAACTCGGATAAAACGCAGGCAGGCAGGCTGCCTTAAAGCCAGTCCATTAGAATAAAAGACTGATGATTCCTTAAAAACTTGATGATCAATCCAAGTCTTATTTCCTTAACACAATCCTCTGCTAGGCTTTAAGTGAAGAACAAAAGATGATCCTGTTATCATACAGTATAATTATCTATAGTTAAATATAAAGACACTTATGAACCTATATCCAGAAGTAGGAAGAACTGTCCCAAATTCTTTGGGCCTTGGGCCCTGTCAGACTTGCTACTTCTGATGGCAACAAAATATTCTGGGCCAAAGGTTACGCCAAAGTCACAGGTTCTCTGTACTTTCCTAATGTTAGAAGACTTAGAATATCATCTGGCGGATGATAAAATACCATGGTCCACAATTTTCTGACAATGTATAAATTTATCAATAAACCATAAAATATATAACTGTATAAAAAACTAATTTATAAACTAAAATTATTTTTTTGGTTTCAATTTTATTATAGCTTATTTAGAGCTATACTAATACTTCAGTATAAGCAAAATAAAGGATTTCTTTACAAAATACATAACATGGTTTAGTTGCATAGTGATATTATTTTAGTTATAAGCTATTATAGAGTACATTACTTACTTATCAAAGCTATACTAAACAAGGCTATATGATTCACCTGTCACGGTAGTTTTCATCATGCCAGGTATAATCTGCCCTAACAGTAAAGCCAAGAAATTGGGAAAACAGCTAACCAAGTTAACGGATTAAAATCATACCGTTGATTGAAAATGGGTTACTACCGCTCTGGTTTGTCAACAAAATATGATTATTCAAGAAAGATTGGCACTGATAAACAGATGTAATCTAAGAATCACCTGATACAATCTCATTTATCAGAATAGTCATCAGAAATTAATCACATAAGGGTTTTTTGCGTGCTGGACAAGGTACTCTTGGGATGAGACAGAATAAAAGCCATGGATTTAGATGGTATCACTTAGTCAATAATTTTGGTACATATTGGAATATTTTCACTGTTTAACTCTTAATAGTTGAGTCCTCCCTAAAAACTATACTCAATAAACTTAAATTATCTCTTGGTTAACTGTTACAGTAGTTTTTAAACCTGTTGAGATAAACAAAAAATCTCAGTCTAAAAACAAATACAACTCAATCTAAAAGCAAAATCAAGGTGGATTCAAATCTATTGTAATTTAATATAAATTATTTAATTTTTGATTTCTATTTTAGACTGGGTTGTATTTGTTTTAAGACTGAGATTTTTTGTTTATCTCAACAGGTTTAAAAATTACTGTATTTAAATTGCATTATGTAGTGGGCCTGCTCTGCCATATTCCTTACAACTTGATTCTAAATCAAATTGTAACTGAAAGATGGGGTCCTGCTTTAGGCTCTACAACATCCATGCCTCCTAATGTTATGCCAATGTCAGCCAATCTTGGGGGTTTTAACTTGGAATCCAAAACTGCAACTATGGTTACTTTCCAATGTCCAGAGTTTTATTCCAAGGTCTTTTTAATCTTTTCACAGGCTATCTATCTGGGACTCCTTTGGTTTGGTTTAATTATCTTGTTAAATCCTAGTGTATCTTTTGGAAATTTTACTAAACAATATTTAAAGCTTTTTTGGTGGTTAATTATCAACTCCTTATGAATTTGGGTTGTTACTCTGCACCACTTGGAGACCTCTTCATACTTCCCAGCAATTTCTGTCACACCACTCTCCTGAAAATGCAGAAAACTTTAAAGCTTTTTGGCCTCTGGTATAGCCAGAAGCCAAATAAACTTTCTTTTGGGAAAGTAAAGAGAGGTGAGAAAACCCTTCAAAAGAAAATTATCAATTTACTGCACTTTTGTATTTAAGTACTTCAATTTATAAAGTTGGTAATTTGGGCACTTTAATTTTATGCCCTCCATTTGAATCATATTTTACCAGTTATTGTATCTAACTTAAGGATACACTGTTTTAAAAATGTATATTTATGTATGGTATTAAGAATGTTAAATTACAGTCAAGTTTAAAAATGCAATAATAAAATAGATTTTTATATTACAATTTATTGCTATCAATTTTTCTTTTCCTTGTTGTGGTGACTGTTCATTTGTTGTTGATAATGTGTAAAGACCCAACAATTGGGAGAGTACTTTAGCAAAATAAGGGACCAAGTTGGCAACTTGGAAACCTGTGAGCGCCGTCACAATGGGATAGACTGTCATCATCCATTGAAAGACCTTGGTGTGTACGTTATAATGTCCGAAATTACCGGCAAAATACGTGAGTACATAGTATATACAGGTGTATATAGCTACAGACTGGGTGGAGTGGGGCGGCACCAGTGTGGGCCAGGAGTACTGCTTGGAGGAGTTTAGCTGTGCTGGCTCCTTGTAGATGTACTTGCCAGATGGTTTATTGAATGGTCCATGCTGGTGATTGTATTGGTGGCCCCCAATCCCTAGGAAGGCTGTGAGAACAGCTGAGAAGATTAAATGGTTCATCTTCTGATCCTGGGAAAGGGCAGACAAAGCTTAGTGTCTTTAACTTTCTTGTAGTGTAAAGTTCTGATTGATTTATGTGATACTATTGAGGGGTAATTTCACTCAATGATAGCACAAACTATTATCAAGTGAATTGGCTTTATTATATACTATCATCTTTGTGGGGGCATGAATAGAGTAAAACACTGGACAGGGAACCCCAAACACTTGGTGTTGTCTGGAATTCCCTTTTGGGAGGGGAATTGGAAGTGGTGTGCAGGCAATGAATTGTTACTTCTGGGCTTGCATTGACTTGGTGTATTATTGGATGCTTTCATGCATCCAATTTTGAATTCTGCAGTTAATGCAGGAATGGGTGGGTTGAGCAGCTTGTCAGCCCCTCCCAAATTTGGTAGATTCTAAATTTGGGCAGCAGTTCCCCCTCCATTTAGGTTTGGGGAAATTGCCTTTTTGGGTTTCCCCATTTGGAAGTTTCCCCATTCTGTGGGCTGGCTGGGGGACTGGCCAGCGGGTGCCTGCAGACAGCTGGCAGCCAGCTGCGCGGCCCGCAGGCGGGGTATAAAACCCGTCAAAATTAAATTTTTTATTTTTAATTCTTGTTTTCTCAGCTTGGCCTTTTGCGGCAGTTTCCCCAATAAGGGGGAACTGCTGCAATTTTTCATTTTGTTTATCAAGTCTGATTGTGACCAAAATATTGTCCTAAACCAAGGTGTTGTCAGGAATATTCCTGACATCATGTGCTTGCATTTGATTAGATGGTTTTACCTCCAGTTGCCTTGTTAATAGAAAGACAAGTTGCCTCTGCAATGCCAGTTGTTGTAAAGTTAAACCTCCCTCTTAGGCCTCTACTCCAATTCCTGCCAAATGCTTGGGAATTTCTACCAAATTGTGTTTGAACATTTATCCAAAAGGTTACTGAAAAAGCCCAAGAAAAGCCATCTATTTAATATTTTGGAACTATTCTGAAGTTGCCCCCACCTAAATCACCCAAGAGAAACCTCTGGTTAAATATCATGTGCAAGAGCGGCAGGGAGCAGCAGTAATTGCATCCAAGACAGGCTCCTTAATTTAAGTTGAGACAGGTTTTTCTTCAACTTTGTCCATTTGAATTTACCCATATTTGTCTGCCTCAAGATTTGCACCCATATTCACTCATATCATTGATTGATTAGTTTTGACATTCAACTTCCCACTCAAATTACATTCTCTCTCTTTAAATGAATGCAAGAGTTGTAAAAGACCTTGCTTCATCATTCTCTACTCTAATAAAGCTCAAAATTTGTTAGTCTAATTTGGTCATTTGGTTTTTTATGTTGCTTTTTTTAGCATTCAATTAATTCCTTCCCCCCTTTGGCCTCCCAGGAATTGTTGGTGACAACCTTTTGGTTATTGCTGAAATCATGAATTTATTTGTGGTTGAGAGCAAGGTTTTATTCCTTACTAACCTGCCCCCAATTCTCACAGCTGTGGTTGCAGAGACAACTTGATTTCTTATTGCCAAGGCAGCTGAAGGTAAAACAACCCAATCAAATGCAAGCACATGATCAACAACAAATGAACAATTGCCACAACAAGGTAAAAGGAAAATTGATAACAATAAATTGTAATATATAAATTAGACTCTTCATAATAGCAGTAAAGAAAGACCCTGGCATTTAACATCCTTAATAACAATTAATATATATAAGTGAGTCTGTCTGTCTGTAATGTTGTCTCAAGTGGACCTAAGCCGTAAGAGATTTGAATTAATTAATTTTTACTTAAATTTAAATTTAAAAGCTGATGATCAATCCAAAAGCTCAATTTGGCTCACCCATACATTCAAACCCTTAGATGATTGTTGAAAGCATGGAGGCTAAATTTAGTGGAGTATGGTCTAAACTATGTTGAACTGAGAATATAGGCCATTTGAACTAAAATAAATTTGTATTTAATTACTTAATTTTTAAAACAGTAGCTAACCTCATACAGCTATATCAAAAATGTTTTTTTATAGATTATTCAACTCTAGAATTGGTAGATTAAAGTTAGAAAGAATGCAGCAATTGTTTAATATCTTTTTAGATGATTGGATGTTTAAACTATGCTGAGGATTGAATTGACTGATGAAAAGAGAGCATGATCAGTTTTAAAAATATTTAATTGAAAAAGTACATAAATTTTAGTTTAAGTACAGGATGGTTGGCTTGGAAATTTCAAATCTATCTATTCCAAAGTGAAATAATAGAATATTCCACTTGGATGCATCACCTGATCCAAGTGGCTGCATATTGTTTCAGAGTAAACCTTGTGTTAAAACAGCAGGCTTGATCTGCCAGCAAGGTTCCAAACAAGCAGGTTTGTGACCTGCAATCTAATTACCCAGCCACTTGAAGCCAGATTGGGAAGTCAACTCAAATTACCAAATCCAACAACATGAACAGATGATGATCCCTTACAGTGGATACCTTGTTTTGGCGCTTGACTCATTACCAGGATCAAGCCACCCCCTTCTTCCATCCAACTGTGTGATCAACAATCATATTCCTACTATCCATTGATTCACTATGACTATATAATTGCTATCTCATAATAAAGATTATTATCTAGCTTCTAAATATTTTCCCCTTGTAACTCTGCTAAAACAGCACAGTTACAACATATGTAGCACAGGTAGGTTCTCCATCCTACCTTATCTTGAAAAATTCTGCCTGTTGCATGCACGCGCCACAGCCAACAAATCCTTGACAGAATTATGTCTGGCCTCCTGCCTGACTGGACCCCGTACACTCCTGGTGCTGAGATACCCAATGGCTTTGTCCTGTACCAGAACACGGTGATTCCACTACCTGCCTTCAACGCCATGTTGGCACAAGGGTTCTTCCAGGCTCCCTTCTTCATGCCGCAACCAACCAACAAAAACGCCATGCCTGCCTACGTAGATCAAAGGCTGCAAAGAGCTGCCTTGGAACCCTTTGCTGGGGCCAACAACAACAACGCTGCCGCATGGATCCAGTCCCCCAGAGAAAGCTGGCCCAGATGGAATGCCCACAGCGATTTTGGATTGCGTAAATCTCCATCCGCCTGACCCATGACACTGGCACCTGGTACAACAAGTGGCACAAGGAACACACCAACAAGAACTGGGATACCTTCAAGCAAGACTTCCTGGCAAGATTTGTACTTAAGGATACAGTGCTCATGATAATACACCAAGTAAAGAACCTTACCCAAACAGGCACCGTGAAGGAACTCACCCACACCTACAAGGAACTCCAACTTTGTGCACCATCTGACATGGCCTTTGACACCCCAGCCATGCACCTCATGTACTACAACACCCTCAAGTTGCATGTGATGAGGCATGTGAACCTGGACCAGGTGACCAACCTGCAAAGCCTGTATTGCAAAGCGGAGAAAGAGGAACAAACCTCTAACGTCCTTCACAAGGCACAAACTGGAAAACAAGAAAGACCCAAGGATTCCCATCCCAGCAGGTGCTCCACTTAAACACCTCCTGGAAGCAATGGGAATAACACCAACCATAAACCCACAGGTTCAAATGGACATGGAAGTGGGAACAATGGCCAGTCAAATTGTACCCATTTCTGTGTCACCGCCACACAAGGCAATCCAGATGAGGGAAAAGCCTGGGAAGAGCATTAAGCAAGCCAAGCTCTTCCTTCAAAACTCCTGAATTGCCCAATGATGAGTACCAGCCCAAGGATGTGGTCTAATGTCCAATAATCCAAGTACCCTTGGAGGACCTGGTACTGTACACCATTGCCAGACATCCCAATAAACTGATTTTCTATCCTTTCTGTTTTTGCAGTTACACAGGCTCAGCACTACTGGATTTGGGTGCAGATCAAACCCTAGTCAACAGCAGCTTTGTGGAAAAGTTCAAGCTGATCACTAATCCTTTGCGGATTAAAAACGTGGTCCTGGCTGACAAACACCACATTGCCATGACAAGGGAAACCACCCCCTTCTCTGTCATGCTTGAGAACCTCCACTCCACCATTCAAGATCCCGTCATTGACTTTCCTAAGTTTGACATTGTACTGGGACTAGACTAGTTACAAAAGAACAACCCTCACGTAGACTGAGTAACCTCAGTGTTGACCATCAAGCGTGAAGGTGTCAACCACCAGATCTACCCTGACTTCATGGACCAACTCCTACGCGACCACATCTTTGTGCGCATCACAGAGACCCTGGACAAAAAGAAAAACCTGAAGGTGATTGACTGGGACTCCTGCCAGTACAAGATCATACACTTCAAAGATCACCAGGATACCTCCATGCCTCAGGACCGCGAAATTGTGGCCCGCCATCCAGAAATCTTCAAAGAAGCGCTACCCGGGCTGCCCCCTGAGAAACACATCCAACACTCCATCCAACTCAAAAGGGCTGTCCCCAAAGCGCATCCTATCTACATGCTGACCCTAAACAAAGACAATACCCTACGCGCCTATCTCAAGGAGGCGTTGGAGAAAGGACTTATCTGCCCCTCACAGTCTCCCTTTTAGGCCGCTGTATTCTTTGTGGCCAAGAAGGACGGTACCCTGCGTCTGGTCACAGACTACCAAGCCCTAAATGAGGTTACCATCAAGAATTGTTATCTACTACTACTGATTGATAATCTCTTTGACGCCTTGGGAGGAGCCACAGTCTTCTCCAAGATTGATCTGACTGCAGGCTACAACCAGATTTACATCAAGGAGGAAGACATTCCCAAAACAGCCTTCCACACTAAATACGGCTCATACAAATGTGTGGTGCTCAACTTTGGTATGACAAACGCCCCATCCACCTTTGTGACCTTCATGAATGAAGTATTTGCGCCACACATAGGCAAGTATGCCCTAGTCTACCTAGACAACATCATTGTCTACAGCCTCTTGGTGGAACAGCACCACAAAGATTTAGAGGCAGTCTTTGCTACCTTGGCACAACACAAACTGTTGGCCAAACCCTCCAAGTGCCAGTTCTTCTGCAAACAATTACCCTGCCTGGGACACATAATCTCAAAAGACGTCATCAAACCCAAAAGTCAAAAGATAAAGGCCATATGCAAAATGCCGCTGCCCAAGGATAAGTCGGAACTCCGCACCTTCTTGGGGATGGTGGCCTATGTATGCCGCTTCATACCTGAATGTGGCATTTTGACTGCCCTCTTATCTGCCATAACAGGCACCAAATCCAAGTTTGTGTGGACCCCCCAACATAACCTCTGTTTTAGACGTCTCAAGGAAAAGCTCACAACAGCTCCCATCCTGCAATACTCCAAATGTGACAGGGAATACCAAATGGAAACCAACACCTCAGATGCATTCATTGGGGGAGTACTACAAATCAAAAATAATAATGGTGACTTCCTGCCTTTAGCTTATGAATTGCAATAATTGACAGATGGCAAGTGTCAATACCCTATCCACAACAATGAACTGTTGGCTATTGTGCACTGTCTAGTCAAATGGCGCTGTTACCTAGAATGGCAGGAAGAATTCATAGCATTAACCGACCACAAGTTGCTCATATATTTTAAAACCCAAGTGAATCTGTCTTGCTGCCAAGCCTGCTGGATGGAGCTCTTGGAGAGATTCAACATGCTCATACAGTACAAACCTGGGGCCAAGCTTGCCATGGCAGACGCCCTCTCCCACCTATATGTTTGTGCCTTGGGAGGGGAAAATGGGCTTGACCCAGACTGGCCTCTCTTAGTACTACAAACAAAAGACGAGGGTTTCCCCCCTGGCACAACCAACATAACAAAGGAAACAGTTATCAAAAACAAGCACCTATTTGCTGACGTATATGGGACCCTACACAGAAAAATGTTGGACGGCACAACCATTCTCTATATCCCACACACCAGCGGATAGACACCATCCTACGGTATCACAGAGACCTCAGACACACCAAGAGCCAAAACCTATATGAGTTCCTTAAGCACAAGGCCTGGTGGCCAACCTTATATTGCAATGTTCAAGAAGTTCTTGACCAATGTGAGGTATGCAAAAAGTTTTCCAAAAGCAAACCCCCTCCAAAGTCAGTACTTCCCATCCGCACACAACTACCCTTCAAAGTATGGGCCCTTGACGTCGTTGGCCCCATGCCCGGAAAACACAATGATAAGAAATACATCATCACCATCATAGACTTTGCTACAAGATGGCCAGTAGCCCAAGCAGTAAGGGTGCACACTGGCAATGATGTACAACAATTTATTGGCAAAGAGATAATCAGCAAGTTCAGAAAGCCAGAGCTCCTGATAACTGATGGAGAGAAAGAATTGACCTCCAAAACCACCAGCATACATCTCGCAAAAAATGGGGTCAAATACACCATAACAACGCCATACCACCCACAGGCTAATGGACATGTAGAGTGGCTTAATGGCAGCCTCATGCAAGCCTTAGTCAAGCTCACCACCAAGAGACCCAAAGACTAGTATAAGCAGCTACCAACTGCACTACTTGTGTACCTGTTGGGAATTTCAACCAAGCAATGATGCCAATTATGACGGAGCCCACGGATTGGGATTGCTACAACCAAATCCATAAATTAGTAGTACAAAATACAATGACACTAATTATGAAGAAGCTTGCAGATATGAATTGCAGCTACCAAATAACATAAATTGGTAGTATAAGCCACATGCAAATTGGATTAGCAGTAGTCTGCTGACCTAAGCCTAATACTAGCCAATGACAAGCGCCGCCGCAGCAATTAATGACACATGATTTGCCACCGCCACACTTAATAAATACACAAAGAGCTGCCTAGTAATTGGATTAGGTACCAAGGCGCCAAACTACTTTTACGTCAAGCGCCGCCGCGCCAACTGAAAATCATTGCAGGCACTGCCTGGCAAATATTACAGGCGCCACCTTACCTTTACATTGAGCGCCAAGGCGCTGGATTTGATTCCCCATTATCTCAAATTTCCTTAATTGTCACATTAATAAGCATTAAGCTGCAGTATGCCAAGAAAGCAGGAAGTGATCCTGAAGTAACTAAATTATTCCACGCCAGCAAGGATCACCTGTGCTGGGTGAAGATGAAGATATTCTATTGGTTGACGTGCAAGAAGCGCCAAACCTAGATTAATAATTACCCAAATTAGGGGCGTATTAGAATGTCCTAGAAGATATTGCTAGCAGCCCAGGGATTACCCTTGTAGGAGGTATAAGAAGAATTAATCATTTACAATAAAATCAATCTTTGGAACCATCTTTATTTTATCCTTAATCTGGTTGACCATTATCCTAATCCTTAAGTGCTTCTGCGTGATCAGAAGCCATTGCTGGGCAATAATCATGGTCCTGCTCAATCCTGGCTCTTTGGATACAATACTACTCATATCCTCACATATGACTGTATTCTGGCAAATGTCCTGTGCCCTATAATCTCTAATAATTGTTGCACTGTAATGCAAAAAGCACAACAGTGCTGAACCCAAGTGAACAGATCCACTGGAAAAAGCCCATTTGAGTTGGTATATGGCACACAGCCAAATATCATTCAAGCATTGACAGGACCCAAACCGGAAATATCAAGTGAAGTCCCCCCTCGCTCAGACCCTCACATTATAAAGGCCAACAGCAAACAAACAGAAAAGGAAAATGAAAGTCTACAAAAAAACTTTGTCCCCATCCGCAACAGACATGAAGTTGGGGACAAAGTTTGGGTCATGAACATTGATAAAAGCAAACTACAACCCAAGAAAGTAGGGCCAGCAATCATTCTAAAGGTAAATGACAATAACACTTACCTTGTGAAAGGACTCATGAAATGCAAGCAAGACAAGACCTTACACCATGATTGTCTGAGACCCTGCAAAGCGAGACAAAAACAATGAGAAACTGCCCTGCCTTCCACAGAACAACAATTAGTCCAGTAAAGCGCCTGGGCTCCTGAAAATCTCCCTGACAACCTACTCTCAGAGGAGGCCAACCTTCAGTTGGGGGGTGTCAAAACAGCAGGCTCAACTGCCAACAAGGTTCTGACTAATAAGGTTTGAGAACCTCAACCCGACTGTCCAGTGACCTGAAGCCAAACTAGGAAGTCAACTCAAATTACCAAATCCAACAACATGAACAGATGATGATTCCTTATGGTGGATACCTTGTTTTAGCGCTTGACTCATTACCATGATCAAGCCACCCCCTTCTTCCATCCAGCTGTGTGATCACCAATCATGTTCCTGTTATCCTTGATTCACATGTTCTATATAATTGCTATCTCACAATAAAGATTATTATCTAGCTTCTAAATATTTTTTCCCTTGTAACTCTTCTAAAACAGCACAGTTACAACACTTACTTACTATTCCATCATCCAAATAATGATATCAGTGGAGTAAACAAGCTTTAATAATATTAAGATTAAAAAAATGATTTTCATGAAATTTAGAGAACATAAATAGATGTTTCAGATGATTCTGATCAAAATGACACCAAACATGATAGCTCCAGCTGCTCTAGATGCTCAGATATATAGTAAATGCTGGAATCAGAGCCACATCAAAATCAAAATCAAAAGCATAGACTTAATTTGATTCATTCAAGTTGACTCTAAAAACACTGAAAACTAAAAACAACATATATCTGTGAGTACTAAGCCAATTTTAATGGTCAATATCTTATTTTAAAGCTACAGATCAGCTCTATCTTTTAAAAGAATTAAAAAAATGAAAAAATATAAAATTTTAATTATTTTTCTAACTTTACTAAACTTAATTGTAACCCTCCACTTATTTATATTTATATTTTATTTTTTGTTTATACTTGGAATATAAACTTTAGCCTTAAATAGATATGATTAAAATGATCTTTTAAGAAATAATTTAAGTAAAAATTTAAACTTAACATATGATAAGTAATCCCAGTCTAAAAACAATAAACTATAATGAATTGATATATTATATTTAATTTTTATCTGTCCTTGGACAGGACAACCACCTAGTACATAAATATACATTGTTGAAACAGTTTGCCCTTAAGTTAGATACAATAACTTATAAAAAGATAGTTTATGTTTATAAAATAACTGAAAGGTTCTAACTTAATATAGTACTACCAATTGTCAGGAATCCAGTCTTGGGTAGCCAGCCTGTTGGTTTCAGGGGTCACTAGGGTTAGGTTTTTTGCAGTAAAGCCCACCACAAGAGAGAAGATAACATAAAAAGATAAGAAAAGACTTTCCTATCAAGGACCACGGGCCGGCGGCCAGAATTATAGTGTCAATCACCCCTGTGAAGGTGATGTACACAATCCTGAACAGCTTGCCAGTGTGATCAGTTGAGAGGTTAGGTGAGGAGGCAGGCATAGGCTTGGGGGTCACAGGCAGTTCCATGCGGAGCTCATAGGCAGGCAGGTAGTTGAATTTGCCTTTAAACAACTTGGGTGTTGAGAATATCCAGGGGCCTTGACGATTGTATCTAACTGTGAATTGTATGCGGACCAAAGGATCTAGTTCAAGGATCTTTTCTGGGGTATAATCCTTATATTCAGGTTTCAAAGGGTACTACGTGAAGTGAACAGGGCCAAAGAGAACACCTGAAGGACAGGAATCTGCAGGTGGAGGGGTAGGAGGACCAGATGATCTTGTACTAATTTGATAGATGGCAAAGGCAAAATAAGGCAATGGCTGTACAAGCCAAAATAACATAACCTTTATTCAAAAATGGCAATAAGTTTGGAGTGCGAGGTCCTTTGGTCTATACAGCACCCCACTTCCAAACTTAATATTTTTCATGGGGGGTTCATCAGGGCATTGGGAAAGGTGGCCCGGGGGATCTGGGTGTTCAGGTTCAAAGGCAGCAAAATGGCACCCAGGCCAGGAGTTCTTTCATTGGTCAAGGATCTTGAATTGGCTATCTGATTATCTTGCTCTAGAGTTGTGGTCATGGGGTCGGGCCGCGGGCCCGTGCCTTCTTCCAGTGATGGCTCTTGGTTGGCTACCATTGTAGACTTCAAGCTCATGAAGCTAATGGTTCGAATTTTGTCGCCTCCATTAGGCGCCTTGATTACTTCTCCATTTGGTGTGATGATTCCTTTGGTTTGGCTCGCTTCATCATCTGGGCCGTCATTCTGGGCCTCAGCTTGTGGGGGCTCGACCACAGGAAAATGCGGGCAGGCGGCCTATGGGGATTTGGGGTCAGGGTTCGAATCCCGCTCTCGGGCCTGAGTTTCAAGGGGAGAAGAGTTGTCAATCCTGACACCAATAACATATTTTTTTAATAAAAATATAACTCAATAAGAGGAGTATATATTTTAGTCTATTTTATTGTTAAGTATATATAATTTGGTGAATAGTAGGCATCAAAATTATAGCCATCCTAGAATAGAATTGTGTGATTATCCAAGAATGCCAATGGTTCCTAAAAAATTGGCATGAAGCTACAATAGATCCTTTGATATCCTTTTTAAGACACCATCAACTATATTTATTTCAAATTCACCTCATTTTTGATTTGAAATTTGGTTCTTGGATTATACAATCCAGCAATTTCATATTTGTTAATAATTTCATGTTGTCTATGCTTTGTTGAACTTACAGGAAATACCAAATTGTACATTAGAATCCTGCATTTCTGATTCATGCATCCCAAATTCTCTTGGTGAGTTTCATCATAAGTTAGTTGAATTATTTGCAGTAGGTATTTGAAATTTGCAAATTTAAAAAAAATTAGTGATGTCAATTTAAATAAAGGGTTTTATTTAACATTTTAATTTTCACTCAGCTGAGTTGCCCACAAATGTGATTTGAAATTGATCCTAGGATTTGACAGTCCAGCATTTTTGCTTTTAGGCTATGAATTTACAGTATATTCAACTTAAACCAGCGTTTAAAAACCTACCACATATAATTTTTCTGATATATGTAGTCAAAGCAACTATGGTAAATGAGATAAGGCATTAAGAGCTAGTCTGTGGCTATGATTCACAAAGCATCATGAAATGGCAACATATGCATTTGTCTTTGAAAAGATAGCAAAGACGTAGACCTGGGATATCTGCAGTTTGAAGAATAAGAAAAGCCTAAAGTTGTCTTCCCATGTCAGAATAGACATTATATCTGACTACTATCTTCTAAAATAATAATTACAGCTTGAATAGCTTGGTAGAGTTGCCCCCATCAAGCTCACTTAAACACGTCTTATGTTGAAAAGAAGAAACATAATATAGCTTTACCTCGATATTCTGCATGATATTCCTATTTGTAAGGTAGAGGCTGTCTTAAAACACTTCTAATAGCGTAGCATCTTGCTTTAAAAATCCCTAAATAAATAAAAATGTTCTAAAGCGTTTTATTTTGAAGGCGGAATATTTTTACATCCCATTATACTGTCTATGCAAAGATGATATCAAGAGCTTTAAATTACTTATGGCAATAGTAAAAGAATAACCAAAACAGAGACAAGACATTTATTCCAGCTCCATGTGGAACATCTCACCTGTCTCTCGCTTATGTTTATCGCCTAGAAGGATTATGAGCAAATTTTAATTGAAGCAGAGGTATTACAACAAAATAAGGGATTTAAAAGCGTGGTATTTATAAGTAAAGTAGAAAAGCTTCAATTCAAGAAAATATACTTTTCAAAGGATCTGATCGAAAAAGCACATATTGTATTTTAAAACATTTTTAAAGCGTATAGGAAAGCAAAGGATATAATTTTAGAAAACTTTGAATATCTCACAAATGGCTTTAAAAAGAAAAATTTACCATGGTCAGATTCAAGTGTTCCGTTGGTTTTAGCTGCTTGACTATCAGAATTTAGTTGAGTGGCGGCCCCCTGTGAGTTGGCTGAAGTTTGAGTGTGGGATTCTTGTGAATTGGCGTTAGCTGGTGAAAAGCCTTTGGTAATTCCAGGAACAAAAGCAAGTGCTACAGGAGGGGTACGAGACAAGGGTGAGTTACGTAAATTCAAAAGTTCTTTGCGATCATAGATGATGCGAGTTCCTAGATCAATATTAGACATTGATTTTAAAAACAATGTATGAAGAGCAAGTCATAGAGAAACATACCTCCTGGTGTGGTTGAGAAAATAGTGCCATGGGGAGTGGTGGAATAGGAAGAAGGAATTGGCAAACTAGGATCAGCCTTTCGGATCTGAATAGGAATACTTTGAGTTTTTGATTCGGAGTCGTTAGCCATTGTAAAGGAAGTTAAAGGTATGTTATGAAGAAGGGCAAGGGCTAAATAATGTTGGTACTTATAAACAAATAAAATTTGAGTTATCAAGCAAGCAAAGTTTCTTGGCTTTCGACTTTGGCAGCTAAAACCGGTTATCCAAGCAAAGGAATAAAAACCTTATTAAAGTCAGGTTGATGATCAGCTGCCAAAGTTAAAATATATTGCTACTTTATTGAGGCTGAGGCGTAGCTACTTTGCAATTAAAATAGCTGCGAAACTGGCTGATCGAGGCAACTGTTGCTGAAAGCCTAAAGATGATTGGTCGAAAGCAGATGAAACCATGATTTCCCTTAGCATATGGTGGAAAGTCGCGCATTCAGAACTGTACTAAAGCTGTGGCGCAATTTGGCAATTCTTGAGATGAAAACGGAACCTCTTTCATCGACAAATGCAAGCTCTCTATTTCATTTATGTAAAGAGTTTCAATTTGCCTAAATGCAAGTACCTGACAACGATAGTCAAGCAAGGTTGCACTGAAGCATAACTATTTCCCTATTAAAAGTAGGAAAATAATGAAGTGCATTGCAGCAAAGCGGCTGTTTAGTATTTGCTACTTATGATTTTATTCCAATCAGATTGTGCTACTTTTAGGGATGATTCTTCACACATCAATTAAAAGTAGGGTTTTGTTTATCTTTAATTTTTGATATGCAGAAAATCGGGAGTCTCAGCTGTCAACCAAAGTTGATCAAATATATTTATAAAGAAAATTATTGTGTACAATACTTGTTTATCCAGATAACCTAACAAGTGTATTTTCAGCTAATAAATATCATATAATTTTAAAGGATGAATCTAAAAAGGTTAACCTATTTTGATGGCCTAATATTGTTAGACAGCCTAGTTTAAAATATCCATTGGCAGCAGTATCCATATCATAGTAGTTATAAAGAATTGTTTATGCCAGCAGTTTAAAATTTCATAGTTGACTTCCTAACTTACTACTGTAGGTTGATATTATTAAAATAATGCTTTTTTCAGTTATGTTTATTAAAATGGCAAGAATTGATTTAGTTTTATAGAAAAAAGCAACGTTAGATATTTCTAGCTGTAAGCATGGACATATTAATCTGAATGTTGTTGCTGTTGCAAATGAACTCAATATAGTTCAGTACTTGGAGTTGAGAGAAGACAACGATCCAAGAGGAGACAAAGAAGGGATTTGTAATAAGATGATTTTTATTGGGAAGAGTGAGGATTCTTATACTGTCAGGAATTCTGAATACTTTGAGTTGACTGACTCTACAATCCTTTGCCTTAATTCATATAACAAGCCAGCACTGACAACCTGTTCATAAATATTAATAGAATTAGACTATTGATTCCATTGATAGATTTGAAATGCTAATAAGACCTTAATGATAGTGCATGGCTCAACCATGACATGATTTTTCCAGAAAACAAGTACAACTTTAGTTTAAAAACTTAAACAAATACTTGTTTGTGTCAACTAAAAGGATAAAGATGAAGTACCTTGTATCAAAAAGCCACAAGTGATGGCTTTTGAACAAGGGCTTTATGTTCATAATGAAAAATTACCCACAGGAATATAATTTTTGTGTCTGCAAAGTTAATCCCGTCTGTATCTTTTCTTCCAACAGCATCTACACAGGAAATAATGTGCTAGTGATTCCCTGACAAACTCTCCCTATTTTCAACTATTTAACTATATATTATTTTTTCTTGCCATTATTGTCGGAACTGTGCTATTTTAGTAGATTTACAAAGGGTAAAATATTTGGAAACTAAATATTCTTTATTTAGAGTTAGTTATTATATAGTCCTTGTGAATCATGGATAACAGGAACATGATTGTGTTGATCACTCAGTTGGATGGTGAAGGGGGTGGCTTGATCCTGATAATGAATCAAGCGCCAAATCAAGTTATCCACTGTAAGGGATCATCATCTGTTCATGTTGTTGGATTTGGAAATTTGAGTCAACTTCCTAGTTTGGCTACAGGTCACTGGGAAGTCAGGTTGTGGGTCATAAACCCACTTAATTGGAACCTTGCTGGTGGGTCAAGTCTGCTGTTTTGACACCTCCCATCTGAAGGTCGGCCTCCTCTGGGGGCAGGTCATCAGAGAGGTTGTCAGGGGCCCGGGCACCGTACTGAACTAACTTTTGTTTGTTTGCTGGTAGGACAGTTTCTTGTTGTTTTTGTCGTGCCTTACAGAGTCTTAGTTGGTCATGATGTAGGACTTTGTCTTGCTTGTGTTTGCTAAGTCCTTTCCAAAGGTAAGTGTTGTTTTCATTTACCTTTAAGATGATAGTGGGGCCTAATTTTTTGGGTTGTAACTTGCTCTTGTCAGTGTTTATTACCCATAATTTGTTACCAACTTCATGTCTATCTTGGATGAGGACAAACATGTTTGTAGTTCTTTTTTCTCTCTTTCTTTTTGATTGAGGTTGGCTTGGAATACTTGGGTATCTGAACAGGGTGAAACCTTGCTGGGTATTTCCAGCTTGGGTCCTGATAATGCTTGGATGATAATGGGCTGTGTGCCATAAACTAACTCAAAGGGGATTTCCCCAGTGGATCTGTTCACACGAGTCTGGCATACAAGAAATGCAGTTGGTAGCTGCTTGTACCATTTCTCAGGTCTCCCGGAAGTGAGCTTGGCCAAGGCTTGCACAAGGCTGCCATTCAGCTGCTCCACACGTCCATTGGCCTGAGGATGGTATGGTGTTGTCACTGTGTACTGGACCCCATTCTTGGTGAGATATACATTGGTATCCTCATAGGTCAGTTCTTTGCCTCCATCAGTTATCAGGAGATCTGGCTTTCCAAACTTGCTGATTATTTCTTTTCCTATGGATTTTTGCACATTGTTGCCACTGTGTGTTTTTACTGCTTGTGCCACTTACCAGCAAGTGACAAAGTTGATAGCAGTGATGATGTATTTCTTCTCATTGTGTTTTCCTGAAATGGGTCCCACAATGTCTAGGGCCCATACCTTGAAGGGTAGTTGTGTGCAAATAGGTAGTACTGACTTAGGCAGAGTATTGCTTTTTGCAAATTTCTCACATACTTTGCATTGGTCCAAGACTTCCTGGACGTCCCGTATAGGGTCAGCCACCATGCTTTGTGTTTTAGGAATTTGTAGAGATTGTAGCTTTTTGTGTGACCTAGATCTTGGTGGTAACACAAGATGGTATTGACTCTTTGATGTGTGGGAATGTACAGTATGGTGCTTCTATTGGTCATTTTTTGATCTAATGTTCCTTACACGTCAGTAAAGAGATGTTTGTTCTTAATGACAGTCTCTTTTTTGATGTTGGTGGTGCCTGGGGAAAACCCCTCTTCCTTGGTTCAGAGTACTAGGAGGGGCCAGTCTGTGTCCAGCCCATTTTCACCTCTTGTGGCCCTGATGTATAGGTGGGAAAGGGCGTCAGCCATGACTAACTCAGGTCCAGGCTTATACACTAGTTTTAAAAGCTATGGTGACAAGCAAAAATACTTTGGATTTAAACAAAAAAAACTCAGATGTAAACAAAATTAAAAGGAATAAATTTGTATTGATTTACAATAGATTTATTTATTTTTAATTTTATTTACATCTGAGTTTTTTGTTTAAATCTGAGGTATTTTCTGTTGTCGCCATAGCTTTTAAAACTACTGTACTGGATATTCACGTTGAAATCTTTCCAGGAATTTCATCTAATGTACTTGGTGTCTGGATAGATTAGCCTGGGTCTTAAAATAGATAAGAGACTTATGGTTGGTCAGAGAAGTAAATTATTCCTAGCACTCTAGGTAACAGCACCATTTCACTAGACAATGGATAATGGCCAGCAGTTCCTTATCATGGATAGGATAGCGGAATTCTCCATCTTTCAGCTTGCGTGATTCTTAGGCTACTGGTAAGAAGTTGCCATTATCTGTTTTGATTTGTAACACCCCTCCAATGGAGGCATTCAAAGCATCATTTTAAATTTGGTGATTTCTGTCTTGCTTTAGGTATTGGAAGATGGGAGCAGACATCAGCTTTTCCTTCAGGTGGCAGAAACAAAGGTCACACTGCAGAATCCACATAAATTTAGACTTGATGTCTGTTATTGATGACAAGGGGGCTATCAGGACGCCACAGTTGAGCATGAACCTTTGAAAATAGGCAACCATCCCTAGGAAAGTGCAAAGTTTGGTCTTGTCCCTGGGCAGTGGCATCTTGCAGATGGCTTAAATCTTCTGGTTGTCAGGTTTGATACCGTCTTTTGACACCACATGATTGAGTAATGGTAGCTGTTTGCAGAAGAACTGGCATTTGGATGGCTTTGTGACAAAAATTGTGAGATAGTAAGAAGCTGTCTTTAAGTGGTGGGGAATCACCACCAAAATCCACATGGAGTTAATGATTAACCACCAACACAGCTTTAAATACCGTTTTGTGAAATTTCTAAATACAGTAGTTTTAAAAGCTATGGTAACAGCAGAAAATACCTCAGATTTAAACAAAATGATTTCAGATTTGAACAAAATTCAAGTCGCGCAAGATTCAGGATTCAATTAATTTATAAAATTTCAGTTAATAAATGAACTGTCAAACAAAAAACAAAATTTCACTAGCTCATTATACAAAATTATATCAAACATCAAGCAGTGTAGTTCAAACCACAAACAAAGTGAACTGACGCAACAAGTGAAATGGATGGATGCTGTTCCAGAGTATATTATAATCCAATCAGGATTCATATGAGGCAATGACAGAAGGACTAAAACAAAACAAAACTTGAGCAATCTAGAAGCAAGATTACACAAGCACAAAAAAATGAACTCACACAAGATGTGTAGTATGAGCAGCCTAAAATAGAAAAATAACAGTTTAACGGCCAATCAACAGCTATCCAATTTAGGAACAGAGATATTTTATTCATTTTCATGGCTCCAGATTTGTATGGAATGGTTTTGAGAACTTTTTAAATATGGGCTCAAGATTACAATAAAAATAAATCATTAAATTTTAAAATTCTACTTTTAGTGATTTTATCCTAGGTTTTTTACAATGGTTTTTACTAGCAACATCTTCAACAGCACAAGCAGCCAAGCCAGCAGCAGCCAAGCCAGCTTCAATGGAGGCAAGGCTCAGAACATGGAGGCATCTGTTTACACCCAAGCCTTTGAGGCGGGTAACAAGAAAGCTGACCTGTACCTGATCACCAACCCCTATGGCTTTGACTTGTTCAGTAGTCATGCAGTGTCTAGCTCTGCCCCTGCTCCTGTACTCACCCCCACACAAGCTGCTCATCAACCAACCAATCAGGATGCTAACCTTGATATGGAACAACTTCCTGCCACCAGCCAACCTGCCCCCCTACAGCCAATCAGGCTTCAGCTCCCCCGGCCCAGCGCCCCAAGCAACAAATCATCACTGCCCAACTTCTTCAGGAAATTGTGGCACTGAATCTACAGGGTCTGTCCTGGGAACAGATTGCCACCCAGTTGCAATTTACCCAAGATACTGTCATGCAGGAATTCAACAACCTGATGAATAAGGGAAATCTGATTGGGACAGCCAAAAAGCCCAAGAAGGCCCCCAAGTCCCAAATAACAGAGGCATACTCAATCATTCTTGACCTCCTCCAGCAGGATCCCAAGCTTCCCTTGACCCAGGTCCAGAAGCAGCTCATGCACCATAACATATGGGTGTCTGAGCACATGGTGCAGCTCTGGATGTATGGGAAGGCGGCTTCAATACGGGTTCTTACCAATTTTACCAGCAACTAATGGGATGGCACTGAGGATTCCCTGTATGATCTAGACATCAAATCAACCCTGGCCTGATGCTTGAATAGTCTGTCAGATGATGTCATCTTTATCTCCTACTACAAGTTATTGATTGTGTTTGACAATTTCAGTGAGCAAGGAAAAGCTGCCGCCAAGAATAGAAGGAAGAAGGTCAAGAAGGGACATTTGGGTCATTATTTGTTAGATTAAGCCAAGGCGCCAGCTTAAGCATTTCAAAGCATCAAACTTCTTTGGTATCATTTAATTCATAAACTTATGTTTTTTGAACATTAATATAAGGCTTAGTTTACCAAAGAAAAGTTTAAGAGTGTAAAATATACAAATAATAAAAATAAATCTTATTTTTATTAACTGTATTTTTTGCTAAACCCCCTTTTCTATTTTAATAAGCCAATAATCAAATATATGAGCTGCATGGGAGAGTAATAGAATCCCCAAAGGAATAATTGCTATTACCCTATCTTTGGCTCATAAAATTAATTTCTTAATTATTTTTAGAAAAAAAAAGTTGTTGTATTTAAAAGACTATTTACCTTATGTGAAATATAAGTATTTTTTTATGTGTCCAACTTCATGAACATGTACTACCAATCCTTTATTAGCATCAGCACTTTATTTCTCTGTCATCTGTGAAGAACTTTTCACAGTAATTTATTTTGGAGTACTCCTTAACATCCTCAAATGTCAAAGGTGAAACATACAGCTCATCATCTTTCATTAAATATGAAATGTTGTAACTGTGCTGTTTTAGCAGAGTTACAAGAGGAAAAGTGTTTATGAACTAGATAATAATCTTTATTGGGAGATAGTGATTATATAGTTATTGTGAATCAATGGATAACAGGAACATGATTATGTTGGTCACACAGTTGGATGGTGAAGGGGGTAGCTTGATCCTGGTAATGAGTCAAGCGCCAAAATGAGGTGTCCACCATGAGGGATCATCATTTGTTCAGGTTGTTGGATTTGGAAATTTGAGTTGACTTTCTAGTCTGGCTTCAAGTGACTGGCTAATTGGATTGCGGATCACAAATCTGCTTACTCAGAACCTTGTTGGCAGGTTGAGCCTGCTGTTTTGACAGAAACATTAACATAAAATGCTTTGACTGTAAGCCAGTTTTTTAGGCCTATATTTTCTATCATAGATGTAAAAAAATATTTTTTGGGAAACATCTGAATTATTTATAAGTGACTCATATAAACCCTTTCTTTCTTCCTCTCTCTCAAAAACCATTGTGAGATCATTTATATTTTCTATATAAATCTCATTTTCCTTTTGTTTAAATATTTTAGATAATACACCAAAATGACCATCAACAATAATTTTGCCATGACACTCAACAAATCTATTAAACTTAATTGTTCCTTTTATAATTTTAGGTACCTCTTTAAAAAGATAACATAAGAATTCATAAGATCTGAAATGATTATCATTATCAGTCAAAACTTTAATATTTTTAATATTCTTAAATTTATTATTTTTAAGCAGACTTATCAAACACCAACCTGAAAAAAAGAGTCATGAGATAAGATTTCAGCTAAAAAGTCATGATACTCATTTAATTTTCTCATTTTCTTTAAAAGAAATTGCAAATCCTAATAGTAAAATAGGTATTTTCTCATAAAAAAATTATTTGTCTCTATAGGACCCCCACCTAATTTAAAGTTTTATTTATAGTATATTCTATAACACATGAACTATTATTAAGATTATTTATATCACTAATATATTCTTTATTTTGATGCTTATAAAACTTTTCATGTAGATCAATAGATACCAATTTTTCTTTAATAGATTTAGGCAATGTCAACTTCTTTATACTCAAATTCTTTTTCTTCATTTCTAATGATTTTTTTAAGTTGCAAATGTTACACATATCAGTTTGTTTTTTGCTTTTAATTATATTATTAGGAATAAGCTTATAGAAAATGGAAAGTGAAATAGAAATATTGTTTTTCATTTTCATATCTTCATAAATTTCTTTTTTGTTTTCAATAATAAGTATTTTATTTTAGTTGAGTATTCACTCAATTCTTTTTGTAATTCTTCATAAATCAATACAGGGTTTTTTTAGTGAATTGGCTGGTTGGAAATGAATTTTTTAATATATGTTTTAAAATGGTTTTTATGTTTTTTTCTTTACTGAATCATTTTTTCCTTTTTTATTTTTTGAATTTAATGATACATTTTTAGCATTTTTTTATTTTTTTAGAATATGAATACCCATTTTTTGTCATTTTAAATCCACAATCCCAAAGCTCTTTCAAACTGTAGCTTGATGTAACTAATGCTCTTAGGGAAGGAAGGTGCTTGGCAGGGGATTCTAACATCAATTCCTTTAGGTTGTTAAGGAAATCATATGTCTTGGAATTCTGTATGACAGGTAAGAAGGTACTTTTTCCAAACTCTGTTTTTAATAAGAAGTGCTCAACAAAGCTGCTAAGATCATTGCCAGCAGTAAAAAGGAATGCTTGTTTAAGCATAGAGATTCTTTCTCTCTTAGTTAAAGCCCCCGGTGAGAAGAAGGGTGTCATCTGAGGTGCAAACTTGATAGGTTCCATAATGATAGTGGTTGGGTTCCTTGGCTTGGTTCAGGCAGTTCTTGCTTGGAAATAGATGTGCAGTTATCAGAGAGGAGTAAAGGTGTGGATTGTAAAGTAAATCTCTGTAAAGTTGAGCTGTTTAAATACCATGTTAGATGAGCTTTTGCACTACAGGTATAAATCCCCAACTGACCCCCAACTGATCTCCTTAATCTATCAATATAACCCCTGAAGTCTGATATCATTGTTTATTTACCCCTTTTTATATTCTGGTTATCTGTTGATATCTTGGCAAATAGTACTTCAATCTTGCTCAAACTAGTATCATTAGAAAGCCCTTAATCTCAGCTTTTGGAATTATTCTGCAACTTTATATTTCAATACCAATTTAGTATCTTGAAGTGGCTTTGAATGTAAGCTTATAAAATTATTATTTGAAATAAAATATGCTAATTAACTCTTAAAGTATGATATTTTAATCAGTAAACTAAATTTAAAGTATAAATCATTATTTAGCTTACTTTTAGTAACCAACTCAAAAACCTTTTTTTAAATAAACTTAAGTTTATTATAACTTTTAACAGTTCTTAAAAAATGAACTTTATATATCTTAAATATATCAAAATAAAAATGTTATTTTTAATCACATATAAATATTTGCTTGTATAATTAAAGTTGTATATTATTTTTATAGATACAATGACTAAGACCATTTTCAATTTAGTTTAAATAAATTTTAAACTTTATTAAATTTAATTAAATAAAGCAAGATTTTGATACATTCTTTTTTATGTTTAAATTTTTTATATATATTATCTCTAGCATACAGTATAAAAATATAATTTTATTGAATAGTTGTATAAAGCTATTTTATTAAGATTAAATACTTAAGAATTTGAAAAAAATTACTCTTATAAGTTCTTATTATATATTTTCTATAAAATTTAGCTTAAGAATAAATTACTTATGCTAAATAAAATCACTGAAATTTCAATATAAGTCCAGTTTTAATTTTAGTTTTAGTTTATTAACTTTTTACTAGTTTTTTTATAAATTGCTCTAAAATTATTTAATATTTATTAAATATGCAAAAAGCTAAGATTTTAGGCAGCAATTTAATTTCCAACAAAAAGATCATATCAGTTTTTATTGTATTTTTATGTTTATCTTTTTAGAATGATGTCATTTTGTACTAATCAGCTTTCAAGAAGTAATGGCATATGATTTAAGATTGTTACTGGCTTTTAATACAGTTCAATTTAGCTGTAAGTAGAAAATGCTTAATTTAATATAGGTTTTTATATTATAAGGATTAAATAAGATTTATTTTGTTAAAATTGTTGTAATTATTTAAATTTATTGATAAGAAAATTAAAACAAAATTTTAAAGTGCAAAGTAGCACAGTTAATAGGAAACAGATTAATCTTTAAAATAATGACCCATTTATTGGTGCATTTCTGGCTGTTTCAGCCAAGGGTTTTGTCTAATATCAGATAAACCCAGATTTCATTGATGGCTACTTGTACAGCCACATCCTCAGTGGATTACTTGACTCCTGGGATGGCTCAAATTCAAAGCATCAGGGTTTCTTGAGCCACCAGATGGAGGGTAGCTCCACCACCCTTGAGGCCATCCAGGGACGCAGGCACCAGGCCTCAGTCTACCCTGCCAGTCACGCAGACATCCATCTGGCTGATGTTGTCTTCTTTAACATTGGAGATACACTACGGGAGCGCCACCCTCAGGCTTTCAACAACCTCTTTCTTGGGGTCCTTGACCACTATTTTCTCTTTGGCCGCCAAATGATGGCTAAATTGTTTGCCCAAATTGTCTTTCATGTGAACATGGACAACCAATCACGGAAAGACAAGAGCCTTCCACCTCAGGCCACTGACACCTACCAGCCAATGACCAATGAGGAATACGACAATTTTTATATGGCAGCCATCACGTGAAATCCTCCTGCCTCCACCCCTGCCACCAACACCCCTCACCTGCAAGCCCAACCCACCTAATCCCAGACCCCCCAGGCCAGCACCGCCTCTATGTCTTCCTTTGCGCGCTATTCTGCATCCTAGGCATCACTCTCCCCTGCCCCAATAAACCCCCTGTTACCAAACATTTTCTATTTATATTATCTTTATTTTGAATTTCAATTCTTCATGTTCAATTTGTTTATAGTTGGTTTATTCTTTATGCTCAGCTTATTTCTATAAAATCATATATTTACTATGCCATGTATCTAGATCCAGAACACAGTTTTTTAGTATACAGACACAGCCCCTTGTGAAAATATTAACAATAATTTGGTGATCAGCTAGATTTGAATTAGAAAATTATGTGTTAACTGTTTTTAGATAAAGTTATTAATGATCCAAATTCAAAACCTTAATGATAAACTTTAAGCCAATCAGGAGCCAAGTGATAAAGTGATTGTTGTGACATAAAGCGTCATTCAATAATTCTTTGGTGTATGTGCGCTAATTAATATGATTGGCTGGATATTTTGCCATTGTGTGACATTGCTGCTGTGGCAAGTTGCTGATGGGCTAGTGCCCAATCAGCTGCTGGGTTAGCATTAGTCCATCATCAACTTGCCACAGCGGCAATGGCACATAATGGCAAAAGATCCAGCCAATCATATTAATTAGTGCACATACACCAAAGAATTATTGAATGACCCTTTATGTCACAACAATCACTTTATCACTTGGCTCCTGATTGGCTAAAAGTTTATCATTAAGGTTTTGAATTCAGATCAGTAACAACTTTATCTAAAAACAGTTAACACATAATTTTCTAATTCAAATTTAGCTGATCACCAAATTGTTGTTAATATTTTCACAAGAGGCTGTGCAAAGTGCCAAAAATAATATGGCAATTAAGGAAACAATGCCAACAAAAAGCAAACCACATATATTGAAATGAGTGTAAAACATATACAAAATTGGGTAAAAAGATGGGATAATGTAGTAAATTGGAAAAAAAGGAATAAACAAAGAGGCAACAGTATCAAAATAATACAGAATTTATTGGGGCAAAAGCTATAAAAACATATGAAAAGGTTAGTAAAAAATTAATGAGAGAATTGGAGAAGCTTCTGAAGGATCTCAACTTGGCAATTGCCAAAATCAAAGACATTGACTGCAAGGTCAAAGCCAAAGTTAAGTCTGCTGTCCTTGACAGAGACAAAATAGACAAGGTGTCCGCAAAGGCCCTAATGACAAAAATGCCAGACACCCCTGAGAAGACCATTGAGCGTCTTAAAAACATCCAGAAGATGGTGGTTGAGGGCCTGCAATTTAAGGCATACAATCTTTCTGCGCCATCTGTCTGGGTTGACAACCCAGAGATGTATGAACATCTCAAACCTGCCAAGCGTGCCAGAACAGAGGATAAAAAATTGCCTGCACAACTGCTTGCGCCAAGAATGACCAAGCCTGCTGAAGTAGCCGGCAAGGAAGAAACACGTGAAGGTTACATAAAAAAATAAAATTAATAAAAATTTGTAAATACTTACCTGTTTTTTAGAGGAAATAGACAGTGAACTCTGCCAAGTCCTGGTCCCCTTTGTCCCTGCCACATTCTACGCCAACTACACCACTCATGTGGCCAAGCAGCTGTATCTGTCCCCCCTGTCTTGCGGGAGCTGGAGGACATCATACACGGGTCCTTTCCAATGTTGCGGGAGGCATTAGCCAGCCTGGCACATGGAAAGCGGGCATCCAGGTGGGAAGTTACTGCCTACAAGGATGCCCAACTGGTCCACCTGGACCCGGTATCCCTTAGTGGAGTTTACTGTGTAAACTCCATTGAGCTTGTTTGGGACGTCCTGGCGGCGCTCCCATTCAAGAATGTACCAGAGATGGGCCAGGCCCATGCGGCTGCTCACTTCTGCTTCCCCTTAGAGCACACAATTTCTTACCTGCTGGACAACTTTGGGCGCACGGTGGGAAAATTGGCTGCTGCAGACGCAACAGCTGTAAAGAAGACAAATGTTCTCCTGGCAGACTTTGGGCTGGCCTGGAGTGCCAACAAGACGGGGGTCCTGCAAGCAATGGAGCTAACCTTTGAAAAGACAAAGCATGAAAGAAAGATCAGCATAGTATACAACAAACTTTGCAAGTTTACTGAAGCCTTTGCTGGTCAAAGGCTTCATCTCATTGTTTACCTGGGGTTCCTCTTCTACTTTGGGATGGACGCGTCTGTAGAAGACCTGGACAGGGTCCTTCTAGTAATTGACAATGCCAGGCTCTCCCTGGATGGGAAGAAGGTCCCCCTGGGTATGACTTGGTGGATCACGTTGTCCAGGATGCCCTGGTCCTGGCTGGTATCTACGGGTTTGCAGCCCCTTGAGAGAAGCTGCTCCTTCATTTGCACCTGACCCTACTCCCATCCACCAGCAGGCAGGAGTTTTTTAATAATGGTGTATATACTGTCCATGGTGTGGCAGTGGAGGTTGTGCACCACCTCCATTACGGGTGGGTACAAACAGAAGAACTCACTACAGGCACTCTTAATAAATTCTCTCTTCCAAATAATTCCATTACAATTTATATTGTTTTTATTATAACAAAATTTTCTAATTCTTATTTTAGCAAATGAGATTTGCAGAATATATCCCAGAGAAGGTCTTAATAAAAACCTAATAATATATTTCAATAAAATCTACTTCTGATTTGTACACATTACATTTAACTTTTTTTTGATTATTATATTTATTTGCCAAAAGTGATATTAATGCGTTTGCATAATCCAGTATCAAGCGTTTGGGATACCCTTAGATGACACAATAAAAAATGATTATAAATAAATAAATTACTAACCTTCATTGATTGTCCTGATGAATGTGAATGCGGTCTTGGAAGCATCTAAATATAAAATGATAATTAATAAATATTGAATAGTAAATTAGAGAATATAAAAAATTGGACACACTAAGCCTTTAATTGATTGGCTGTTTGGCTAGGCACGCGGGGATGAACAAATCAGCATGGCAATAGAATTTGGCCACGGTCTCAGCTGAGAGGGTGTGGATCCAGGCCTGCAGCAAATTAAAGAGGTCCTTGGTCCCAGTTGGGGTTCCTTGCTTGACAACTTGCTTGAGCCACCCAAAGACTTCCTCAATGGGATTTAGGAAGAGTGAATAGGCTGGGAGGAAGAGAAGGCGCAAATTTGCCGTGGCCAATTGCTGGGGGCCCACAGCAATGCTGGTGTCAATCATTGGGAATTCCTTGAGAATGTCAGCCAATTTGTGGAGACCAACATTATACAGCACAATTATATTGGAAAAGCCCAGGATTGTGCGCCTCAGGTGCTCCTGGACCAGTCAGAGAAATGATAGAAAGGTAAGGCTAATGTGGGAGCCCAGTATCATTTGATATAGCTCAACCCCCTTTGGACCAAGGTGAGCCACCATTGAATAGGCTGTGGTGCAGACTGCAGCACACCAAGCCATCCTGTCATTTGAGCCTTTGGAGACATAGCCATATGCATTGCGCATAGACAAGACAAATGCCAATCTGTCAATATAGTAAAATTTGACTGTCCCCTTGGCTTTGAGGGCAGTGTAAGCCTCTGCGCAGTTTTTCCGGGTCTCAATGTTGGTTGGGCTATTCCAATTGTACAGAGATACCCCAAGCTTTTTCCAGGAAAAGCGCATCTTCTTCAGCAGATGGTAGTAAAAGGAAATCAAAGCCTCAACCCCAAAAGTAGATTTGATCATTGCCTGTATATTTGCCAGTTCAGGATGGCAGTCCCGGGTGATCCACAGGCGGATTGCCCATTTGTGCTCCTTGGTGAGCATAGTGGAAACACGCAAGGTTTCTCCGCGGCAAGGTCTCAGCCAGTATCAATGAACTTGTTGAAGGTCTTTCTGGCGTACTTGGGATCCATCCCAACAAGGGACAGGGCTGCCTTTCAATTGCCCAATTCACGCATTAGCTTAAGCAGGATGATGCATTTAATGTCAGGGATGCGCTTCTGAGCGGGATTTTTAGCGGTGGGGATTGACTCATTGGCATTGGGCACAACACAGGGCATGGGCACCTTGATGTAAAATGCAGCAACATTTTTGAGCACCAACTGTCCCTCATCAGCTCTGAAGAACTCAGGCTCCTTGTCCTCTTCCTGATTGCCATCACTGACGTAGGGCTTGTAGCCTGTATTAAGTACAGGCTTCACCTTCTCCAGCATGGCTGACAGGACCAACTCTTGCCGGTAAACAATGTCAAACACATACAAAGTAAGTTCTACCTCCTTGTTTCTAACTTTCTTTGTAGTGGTGACCTTGGTGGGCTTCCAGGTCAGCTTTGGGACCCAAGGGTTGATGCTCTGCACCCTAGCAGCTTGTGCTCCTTGATCTGACTGTGTCAGTGCAGCGTCACTATGGAATTCTCCTCTCCCATCTCCTTCTTGAGTAGGCACTTGGGTTGCACTAACTCTATTCTTTGACCCGCGGGGCAACCGCAACTGCGGTGCACAACAGGTGCATTGGTACTCTGGTGTTGTGTTCCTTTCATTTTAAAATTTAATAAAATACTAAATAAAATTCAATAAAGTTACTCCCTAATTTTATTTTTTGCTTTTATCTGAATATGGATATTTAATTGATATTTTCCACCCAATATCCCAATTATAGATTTTTTATTTCTTAATTAGTTGTCTCTTGTTTTACAACGCCCATTTTAGAGCACCCAACATACTTTCCACCCATTTTCCCAGATTTTACGCCAAATTAAGCGCCCAACACAATATTTTTAAAATTTATGTTTTAGATCTTGTGTCTTATTTTAGATACCTTGGTATCATTTATGATTACAATCCATTGCACACATTGAGTGAGTGATTTTGTTTACATAGTGAGTTGCTATTGTGTTTTGTTTTTGGATTGAGTTTTGACATACTGCGCTTGGGTGTATTTTGTCACCAATTCACATAGTAAACATATGTACACCAAAAGTCACTCACACCATTTTTTTGGAAACCATGTATTTTGGATTATATTTTGAATGGTTTTGCTTTGCGCATGAGCACTTCTTTGCTGTGTTGACCCATTTTGCCCATTAACACCACAAAATCCTGTTAACAGAGTGTATAGTTTAACCTGATAGTTGTATTTTGTTATAATCTGAGGTATTTTTGGTTGTCCCAATAGCTTCTAAAACTACTGTACCAATGTTGTAAATTTGCTGTTTTAGCAGAGTTACAAGGGGAAAAATATTTGAGGACTAGATAATTATATTTATCTGGAGATAGGGATTATATAGTTGCTCTGAATAATTATATGAGGAACATGATTGTGTTGATCAATTGGTTGGATTGTTAAGGGAGTGGCTTGATCCTGGTAATGAGTCAATTGTTAAATTGAGTCATCCACTGTATGGGATCATCATTTGTCCATGTTGCTAATTCTAGGAATTCAAATTAACTTCCTGTTTGGCTACAAGTCACTGGGAAGTCAGATTGCAGGTTGCAAACCCGCTTAGTCATAACCTTGTTGGTGGGTTGACCCTGCTGTTTTGACACACTGGGATATTAATCTGCAATTTTATGATTATGAAATATTTCATTATTCTGGCACTTTCCATAAGAAAGCAAACTGACTCCCCTTCCTCTTAACTGTTTCCCAGGTGTTGCCTATTGCTGACATCCTATATGAAAAGCTCTTGAAGGACCCTTTTTTATGGGAGGAGGAGCCAATAGAAATTATAAGACACTTTAAAAGTTAGCAGCATATACTAAGGTTAGCAAAGACCAGCCTCTAAAGTTTTGTGGAGGCTCAAGGCTATCATACATATTTCTTTCCCTGTGTATGAGCTTTGTAGCAGCCCCTTACAAAATTAATGGCCATGGAGGGATTCAGAAAACTCTTCCCTGCTGCATCATCACTTCTTCTGAGAAGGCATTAACTCAGATGTAGTGAAAACCCTGTCTGTCTTCCATGACTGTAACATTAAACAACCCGAGGTTTCCAAGTTCTATAAAAACTTTTATGTCCTGGTTTTGCCTTTCATTTAGTTGCTATTGATGGGGTAGACCCCTTTCCAGTCACAAAAAGTTATAAAAAATTCATATTTGTAGCCATTAATATCCTGAAAATATGGCTGGAAGCCAAGGAAATCCCCAATTAATCTTCATTAGTGACAGCCACCTTCATCTTGGATAACATTATATACAAGCATGGCTGCCCCAAGATTCTCCTGACTGACAATGGGACCAACTTCACCAGCTACATTATCCCTTGCCTTAACCAGTTGATAAAATCTGTTAAACTCTACCTACACTCAATCACTCTCAGAAAAATGAGATGGTGAAACAAACCAATGGTAGTCTGGAACAGATATTTAAAAAAGTTGGTCACCAACATGAGACTGAATGTGATAACTTCCTTTCTGCTGCCATCTTTGCATACAATATTGGGTACCACTGTGCTACAGGCAAGCCACCCTTCCAACTACTCTATGGTCAGCAACCAGGACTCCCCCTTTACTATACTCCCTGGTAAAGCCCAGTCTGTCTGTGTCTCCATAGGCATACCTCAACAAGCTTGTTCAAACCCTCATCTGCTTTCAATTAAAAGCATACACTGTAAACTTAAACCATAAGTTACATGACCTAGAAAAAGCTGCATTCAAATGCTCTTTCATGTCCATATAAACTATAGAAGATTATATGTAATTCTTTGTAACAGAGATTATAAAAGAGAACCCAAACTTGCCTCCTTATGGTAAGCTCCAGCCCAATTCACTCAGAGGACTAATCTAGACTTTTAAACACTAGAGAAACCCCTTTCTGGGCAATTAGTTACTAGAGTAAACACTTAATATATGTGTGCTGCTCTTAGTAGCTGAAGTAAGCCCCAATAATAATGAAAACCAAAACAATCAAAAGCCATATTAAAAAATTCCATGGTTTGTGATCTGTTTGCCATAGATAACTATATTTAAGTTATAGAGAAATGAAGATAAGGAGCAACATTTATTGGGGAATGACAAGACTTTTTCAATACTTAATCAACTGTTCCAACACCTAAACAGCTTCTACAAAGCACAAATGATTTTCACTAGAACCATGAAGTTGATGACCTAGGATAGGGAATTGGGCACCCACCAGATGAGACACACAGTTGACTCCTACCATCACTGGAAATGCCACACCCAAGAAGATGCAATCATATAGAAGGTTCTTCCAAAGAGAGCAATCTACTAGAAATTTTCCATTGCCATCATAGAATACTGGCATGGTTTATTCCAGGAAGACTCTCATGGTATTTTTTCTCTTGAAGTCATACTAGTTAGTCCTCTAAAGAACTAGGTCCCCTGCCATCACCATGAGCACCAGATGTTCATTTTCTCCATATTATACTTCTTCATCACCTTCTGAAAAGCACATCATAGACACTGCTCAAATTTTCTGAAGCTACCCAACTATTCACCTTGGCCTCAGCTATCTCAGGCACACTATAGGCTATGAGTGCAGCCTTGACTAAGTTGAATATGGTTGTCTGCTGAGCCACCAAAAGCGCTTTTTCATCAAATTGGAAGCCTTTCAACCTCTCCTTCAGACAATTCTCTGTTGCATGCATAGAGAATTGCCAATAAACACTGCTGTCTTCCTGTAACTTAGCTCCATTTACTTTTATTAAATTCCTTAGGACCAATAAAATAGCAGCAAACAAATTCTTAGTTATACTCAAGGTAACTGAGGAATCACTATCCAGTTCAACTAAATTTCCAGGTCTAAATACTGCTGTCCACTCATTGCTCATTGTCAGTCCATGCTGTGAATGCCAATATTCACGCTCTTTTGATTTTGCCTTCATTGGGTTCTTTCAAGGACAAATCCCTTGCTTTTGCTTTTGCTCCTCAAAATGGGTCTATTTCCAAAGTGGGAAATTCAGCTGTTTGGTTTCCTGATCTTGTGCAGCTCACTTGCCCCACTTGTGCTTGTGGCAAGTGATCCTAATGTCCTTGTATTGTTTTGTAATAACCTCAAACAATATGTAATCAATTTCTATATCACCAATAAAAATAAGTTCTATTAACTTTTTGTCTTTGTGTTTTCAAGTACTTTGGCACCTCTCTTTAGCCACAACTAGTAGAGACTTATTATTCAGGGCCACAAGGTAATTGCATAGCCTTCCCTGCCATCTAACCAAGGCTTAGTATTAATCCAATCCTAAGATTAGGATTTCCTGTTGTGTGTCTGTGCCGCGCCTCAGATCATGTCAGTCTACTTGTCAGGATACCAATTTTTGGGTTGAAACACTGTTTGATATGGGTGGTGAGACCACTGGGCCAGAAAGTAATACCCACCATAGGAAGGGAGCCAAATCAATAGCATAAGATAAGGATTGACTAATCAAGGAGCAAGGGCCAAAGTTGGGCACCATGGAATCCATCAAACCTGTAAGAGTAATATAGAGTACTCCAAACATCTGGGTGGAGGTGGAGTCAACATTAGTAGCAATTTTTTGCAACCAGTTGGGCTGCAGGTTTGGAGGAGGGGTCATTGGTATCAGATATGTGGGAAGATAACTGTACTTATTGCGGAATAGTCTGGGCAAAACAGTGTACCAATTTCCTTCACAGAAAATTGTTTCTGTGACTTTAGTTCTTGCCAAGGGGTCAGCAAGGAGGATATCTTCCAGTGTGAACTCGTAATAGGCTGTGTTTGGGGGGTACTTGATGAAATGTACAGGTCCAAAGGGTAATCCAGGTGGAAAGAATAACATAGGCAAGAGGGCCACAGGTTTATTGGTAGGGGTGGTGGGGGACTGTGAGTCTGCAGGACTGGAGTGGAGATTGTAAAATACTAAAGCTAGATAAGGTAGAATTTGTTTGAACCAAAGGTTTATTTAAACTTTATTATCAGAATGACAATACCCCCATTCTCAACATAGCAGGGTTCTTATACTATTAAAGTTCACATCTCCAGAATTTGTGGGCTTCAGAGCTGCAGGAATTCTTCCAACAGGACTTTGGCATTTGGAGGTGGCTTAACAGGAGGCTAATATTGGGTAGACTGGTGTTAGTGAATAGAAGTGGCAATGTTCTATTTCAATTCTTCTATCCTCAACATCACATGGCCTGACCAAATGCATTGCAGTTTGGATACTGGGGGCTGGTGTAGACTGTCATTTATGGAAGGTTTTGTTTTCAGGTTTTTCCTTAACTTCCTTTAGGCATAAAGTTGCCTCTGCATAGGTCTGGATCTTCAGTGGTGCACATTCTACTGGTGCACATGCTCCTTTTGAAAAATCTCCTTGGTTTGCAGGCAGGTCATCAAACAATATTCAAATTTGAGCCCAAAAAATTGCAGGAAGCTGGCCCCTTGGTCCTCTTAGCCTGTGGGCCACGTTTCCTGAGAACCAGGGTTCAATTCTTGGTTTTGACTTGTGCAAAATACTAGAATTGAAATTTCAGTCATGACACTACTTAAAGCCTTTTTCACTGGTACTGGCTTTTTACGCCTGGCTCTCTTAGTGATAACCACCTGCACCTTATTTATGGCTGTATTAAATGTTTTCTTTGGTTATCTGTCCATAATGACTGCTCTCTTATTAGTGTCACATATTTTAATCTCATTTTCTGATTTAATGGAGGAAAATATCACAATTTTAGGTGAATCAGTCAATATGATATCCATACATAAGATATAAACAAGAAAACAATCACACAATTGTTCAATTGTTCAATTGTTCAATTTTTTTATTGTGTTTAGATTATTAGATTCTAGATCCTAGATTTGACTTTGAGACCTCTAAATGCAGAAATTTAGTTTCCTAATAATAGCTCATATTATTTTACCTTTACTTCTGGTAAATTGGTTAGAATTATGGCAATAAAAAGCCATTTTCCTAATTAAGTTAGCCACATGAAGCCAATTGTTCTGTTGTCCTTATATTGTTTCTGTGTCACTATCTCCTCAACTTCATTTAGTAACACATCTGCAAGGTGCCTCCTGAAAGCTACTTGGTGCTGCATCTAATTTCTGCCTATATAAACTTCTTAAAATAAACTAAATAAACAGTTTTGTACTTATTTTTTATTATTCTGCCTTATATTGTTGTAACTGTGCTGTTTTAGCAGAGTTACAAGGGGAAAATATTTAGAAGATAGATAATAATATTTATTGTGAGAATGATTATATAGTACATGTGAATCAAGAATAACAGGAACATGATTGGTGATCACATGGCTAGATGGTGAAGGGGGTGGCTTGATCCTGGTAATGAGTCAAGCGCCAAAACAAGGTATCCACCATAAAGGATCATCATCTATTCATGTTGTTGGATTTGGTAATTTGAGTTGACTTCCTAGTCTGGCTTTGAGTGACTGGATAATCAGATTGCAGGTCATAAACCTATTTGGTTGGAACCTTGCTGGCGGGTTGAGCCTGCTGTTTTGACACCCCCCAACTGAAGGTCAGCCTCCTCTGGGGGCAGGTCATCAGGGAGGTTGTCAGGAGCCCGGGCGCCATATTGAACTAGTTGTTGTTCTGTGGCGGGCAGGGCAGTTTCTTGTTGTTTCTGTCTTGCTTTGCAGGGTTGTAGGCAATCATGGTGTAGGGTCTTGTCTTGCTTACTTTTTCCAAGCCCTTGCACGGGGTAAGTGTTATTGTTGTTTACCTTCAGAATGATTGCTGGCCCCACTTTTTCAGGTTTTAACTTGCTCTTGTCAATATTCATGACCCATACTCTGTCCACAACTTCATGTCTATTGCAGATGAGGACAAATGTCTTCTGCAGACATTCATCCTCTTTTGCTGTTTGCTCGCTGTTAGCCTCTATTATTTGAGGGTCTGAGCGTGGAGGGACTTCACTTGGAATTTCCAGTTTAGGTCCAGTTCAAAAAGGCTTTTTCCGGTGGATCTATTCACTTGGGTTTGGCACACAAGTAGTACAGTTAGTAGCTGCTTATACCAGTCTTCAGGTCTCCTGGAGGTGAGTTTGGCTAAAGCTTGCACAAGGCTACTGTTAAGCCGCTCCACACGTCCATTGGCCTGTGGATGGTATGGTATTGTCATAGTGTGCTTGACTCCGTTTTTGGTGAGGTATACATTGGTGTCTACAGAGATCAATTCCTTGCCTCCATCAGTTATCAGGAGTTCTGGCTTTCTGAACTTGCTTATTATCTCTTTGCCAATAAATTGTCAAACATCATTGCCAGTGTGTGCCTTCACTGCTTGGGCTACTGGCCATCTTGTTGCAAAGTCAATGGCAGTGATGATGTATTTCTTGTAATTGTGTTTTCCTGGCATGGGACCAACAATGTTGAGAGCCCATACTTTGAAAGGTAGCTGTGTGCAAATTGGAAGTACTGACTTTGGCGGGGTTTTGCTTTTGGCAAACTTTTTTCACACCTCACATTGGTCTAGAACTTCATGGACATTGCGGTATAAGGTTGGTCATCAGGCTTTATGTTTTAGAAGCTCATATAGGTTTTGGCTTTTGGTATGTCCAAGGTCTTTGTGATAGCGTAGGATGGTGTTGACTTGCTGATGTGTGGGGATGTAGGGAATGGTTGTGCCGTCAGTCATTTCTCTGTGAAGAGTCCCATATACTTCAGCAAAGAGGTGTTAATTCTTGATGGCTGTTTCTTTTGTTATGTTGGTGGTGCCAGGGGGGAACCCTTTGTCATTTGTTTGTAGCACTAAGAGAGGCCAGTCTGGGTCAAGCCCATTCTCTCCTCTTGAAGCACGGATATATAGGCAGAACAGGGCGTCTGCCATGGCAAGCTCGGCCCCAGGCTTGTACTGAACTAGCATGTTAAATCTCTCCAATAGTTCCATCTACTGCGCTTGGCGGCGCAACAGATTTGATTGAGTTTTAAAATAGATGAATGACTTGTTATTGGTTAACACTGTGAATTCTTCCTGGCGTTCCAGGTAACAACACCATTTGATTAGGCAGTGCACAATAGCCAGCAGTTCTTTGTCATAGATAGGGTATTGACACTTGCCATCTGTCAATTTTTGCAGTTTTTAGGCTACAGGCAGGAAGTCACTGTCACTATTTTTGATTCATAGGACTCCCCCAATGGATGCATCTGAGGTGTCAATTTTCATTTGGTACTCCCCATCACGTTTGGGGTATTGTAGGATGGGAGCCGTTGTGAGTTTCTCCTTGAGGTGTCTAAAACAGAGGTCACATTGGGGGGTCCACACAAACTCTGACTTGGCGCCTGTTATGGCAGATAAGGGGGCAGTCAAGACGCCACAGTCAGGTATGAAGCGTTGTACATAGGCCACCATTCCCAAGAAGGTGCAGAGTTCCAACTTATCCTTGGGTGGTGGCATCTTGCAGATGGCCTGTATCTTTTGACTGTTGGGTTTGATGCCATCCTTTGAGACTATGTGTCCCAAGAAGGTTAGTTGCTCACAGAAGAACTGGCACTTAGAGGGCTTGGCCAACAGTTTGTGTTGTGCCAAGGTAGCAAAGACTGCCTCTAGGTCTTTGTGGTGTTGTTCCACCAAGGAGCTATACACAATAATGTTGTCTAGATACACCAGGGCGTGTTTGCTTATGTGGGACGCAAATACTTTGTTCATGAAGGTTACAAAGGTGGACGGGGCTTTTGTCATGCCAAAGTTGAGTACCACACATTTGTAGGAACTGTATTTAGTGTGAAAGGCCGTTTTGGGAATGTCTTCCTCCTTGATAAAAATCTGATTGTAGTCTTCAGTTAGATCAATCTTGGAGAAGACTGTGGCTCCTCCCAAGGCATCAAAGAGGTTGTCAATCAGTGGCAGTGGGTAACAATTCTTAATGGTAACTTTGTTCAGGGCACTAGTCTGTGACCAGACGTAAGGTACTGTCCTTCTTAGCCACAAAGAATACAGAAGCCCCAAAGGGAGACTGTGAGGGGTAGATAAGTCCTTTTTCCAATGCCTCCTTGGGGTAGGCGCGTAAGGTGTTGTCTTCATTTGGGGTCAGCCTGTAGATGGGGCGCGCCTTGGGTCCAGCCCCCTTGAGTTGGATGAAGTGCTGAATATGCTTCTCAGGGGACAGCTCAGGTAGCGCTTCCTTAAAGATTTCTGGATGGCGGTCCACAATGTTGCAGTCCTGAGGTGTGGAGGTATCCTGATGGTCTTTGAAGTGTATGATCTTGTACTGGCAGGAATCCCAGTCAATTGACTTCAGGTCTTTCTTTTTGTCCTGGGTCTCTGTGATATTTACAAAGATGTGGTTGCGTAGCAGTTGGTCCACAGAGTCAGGGTAGATCTGGTGGTTGACACCTTCACGCTTGATGGTCAACACTGAGGTTGCCCAGTCTACGTGAGGGTTGTTCTTTTGTAACCAGTCTAGTCCCAGTACAATGTCAAACTTAGGAAAGTCAATGACGGGATCTTGAATGTTGGAGTGAAGGTTCTCAAGCATGACGGAGAAGGGGGCAGTTTCCTTTGTCACAGTGATGTGGTGTTTGTCAGCCAGGACCACATTTTTAGTCTGCAAAGGATTGGTGGCCAGCTTGAACTTATCCACAAAGCTACTGTTGACTTGGGTTTGGTCTGCGCCTGAGTCCAGGAGTGCTGAGCCTGTGTAACTGCAAAAGCAGAAAGGATAGGACATCAATTTATTGGGATGTCTGGCAATGATGTACAGTACCAGGTCCTCTGAGGGCACTTTGATCATTGGACATTGGTCTAAGTCTTTGTGTTGGTATTCATCATTGGGCAAGTCAGGAGTTGTGTGGGGAGAGCTTGGCTTGCTTAGTGCTCTCCCCGGGCTTTTCCCTCATCTTGGTTGCCTTGCGTGGTGGTGACACAGAAATGGGTACGGTTCAACTGTCCATTGTTTCCATTACATGCCCATTTGAACCCGTGGGTTTGTGATTGGCGTTGTTCATGTTGCCTCCAGGGGGTGGCTGAGAGGAGCGCCTGCCTGGATGGGAATCCTTGGGTCTTTCTTGTTTTTCCAGTTTGTGCCTTGTGCAGTGCATTGGATGTCTGCTCCGCTTTTTCTGCTTCCTGGTACAGGCTTTGAAGGTTGATCACCTAATCCAGGTTCACATGTCTCATCACATGCAACTTAAGAGAGTCGTAGTACATGAGGTGTGTGGCTGGGGTGTCAAAGGCCATGTCAGATGGTGCACAAAGTTGGAGTTCCTTGTAGGTGTGGGTGAGTTCTTTTACGGTGCCTGTCTGGGTCAGGTTCTTCACTTGGCAAATGATCATGAGCGCTGTATCTTTAAGCACAAATCTTGCCAGGAAGTCTTGCTTAAAGGTATCCCAGTTCTTGTCAGTGTGCTCTTCATGTCACTTGTTGCACCAGGTGCCAGCGTCATGGGTCAGGCAAATGGAAATTTCTGTGATCCAAAATTGCTATGGGCATTCCATCTGAGCCAGCTTGCTCTGGGCGGACTAGATCCATGCAGCGACGTTGTCATTGTTGGCCCCGGAAAAAGGTTCCAAGGCGGCGCTTTGTAGTCTCTGAGCTAAATAGGTGGGCATGGTGGTTTTTTCAGCTGGTTGCGGCATCAAGGAGGGTTCCTGGAAGAGACCTTGTGCAGACATGGTGTTGAAGGCGGGTAGCGGGATTACTGTGTTTTGGTATAGGACAAAACCATCAGGTATCTTGGCACCAGGAGTGTACGGAGTCCAGTCAGGCAGGAGGCCAGACATAATTCTGTCAAGGATTTGTTGGCTGCGGCGTGTGTGGGCAACAGGCAGAATTTTTCAAGATAAGGTAGGGTGGAGAGCCTACCTGTGCTACCAATGTCGTAACTGTGCTGTTTTAGCAGAGTTACATGGGGGAAATATTTAGAAGATAGATAATAATCTTTATTGTGAGATAGTGATTATATAGTTCATGTGAATCAAGGATAACAGGAACATGATAGTGGTGATCACACAGCTGGATGGAAGAAGGGGGTGGCTTGATCCTGGTAATGAGTCAAGCGCCAAAACAAAGTATCCACCATAAAGGATCATCATCTGTTCATGCTGTTGGATTTGGTAATTTGAGTTGACTTCCTAGTCTGGCTTTGAGTGACTGGATAATCAGATTGCAGGTCACAAACCTGCTTGGTTGGAACCTCGCTGGCAGGTCAAGCCTGCAGGTTTGACAATACTTACCTGCTGATCTCTTTTCTTATTGTCTTAGCAAACATTGTGTCACCAGGTATCCCCCCTTTGCTATGCTGTATGGGCGTGAGGCCACCACTCTGTTGCTCCTGGGGGCCCCCTCCTTTCCTCTAATAAGTCTATGAACCCAGATGACCATATCAAAGATTTAGTCAACCACATCATCAATATACAGGCTACTGCTTACACTTCTAATATAAGACCAAGATGCTTGAGCTCTCCCCTGACAATTCTGGCTGTTCTCCCTTGCCTGAGTTCAACATTGGGGACCATGTTCTCTATTATCAACATAGAGTAGGAGGACACACTCACAAGTTAGATACATTATGGGTTGGACTTCTAGAAGTGACCTTCAAGCAAGGGCCAGAGTACACTGTGAAACTCCTCTCTAGTGGTTGCCTGTTTGCCCTAGTGCATGTCAAGTTCCTCCGCAAGTACCACCCCCTAAGGACAATCTGGAGGTGGGCAATGTTGTGAATGCCGCCATTCACCATGTTTCAATTTTGCCTTCAATGGGTTATTTCAAGGATGAATCTCTGTCTTTTGCTTTTGCCCTTTGAAAGGAGTCTGGCTTCAAATTAGGAAATTCAATTGTTCAGTTTCCTGATTCTGCACATCTCACTTGCCCCACTCATGCTTGTAGTGAGTGATCCTACCATCCATGTACTGTTTTGTGGTAAAGCTATACAATATATATTCCATTTCACTTTTACCAATAAAAATTAAGTTCTATTCACATTTTTGTCTTTGTGTCTTCTCGTACTTTGGCGCCTCTCTATCCACGTCTAGCAGTATTATTCAATCAGGGCCAAAAGGTAATTACATAGCCTTCCCTGCCATTCTAACCAAGATTTAGTACAAATCCAATCCTAAGGTTAGGATTCACTATTGTGTGTCTGCGCTGCGCCTCAGAACACAACACTCCTGGGTAGTGCTCAAAGAGGGGCATGTGTATTGGGAGTTTTCCTCACAGAGATTTCAATATTACAGACATAACATAGTCCTACATGATTTTTTCATGACCAGGAAAAGCTTGATAACTTGGTTATAGAAACAAGACAGAACAGATTTTTATTAAAGAAACCAACTTAAATAAGAGGAGTCTACATTTTAGTAAATTTTATTGTTAAGTATATCCAATTTTTTAATAGTAGGCATCTAAATTTTAGATGTCCTAGAATAGAATTATGTGATTATTAAAGAATTTAATGTCTTGCCCATAATGGTGCAAGGTTATAAGCTAAGGTGTGTAGAGCATTTGGATTGATATTCATTAGATACAAAAAGATGGGAATGGTTTGAAGCATAACTTTGCAAAAACCAGCTAAAAACTTGTACTGGGTTACAAAAGGTGTAATAGAATTTAAAAACCCAAACATAGGAGATATAATAAAGTGTTTAGTAAATATCTATTTTTTACCAAGGGGATATCAATATTTGTATATTACTCATCTGAAAATTTGAACATATAAGTATTAAAAGATTATTTAAATGAAAAAATGGGATACAACAAGCCTAATGCTTGTTACCTAAAAACTTACATATTAAACGAAAAATGTTAATTTGAACTAATCCTAGTTTAAAATATAAAAATCTTTAAAGTTTAAAAAAAATTCATGGAAAAGGTTAAAATTTAAAAATAAATTTGAAGGGAAGAAATCACTTAGAATTTTGGCTTAAAAGCCCACTCTTCTGAAGCTCTTTATTTATATTAATTTAAAGCTAATATAAGCAGCAATAGAAAAGGGGGAAACAGCCAAGGAGCAGGAGAAGTGTGATAGATGTGGGGAAGAAATTATAAAAAATGAGAGCAAGAAGCTTAACAGAGCTTCCTGCAGATCTGCAATTACAGAGAGGGGGAAAATGGGCGCTTATGTAACCCAAAGTGTGTAAGGTAAGCAAAAGTTATATATTTATCTTATTTTTAAAGTAGAATATTATATTAATAGTATAAAGAGAGAGAAAAATAAACACAAAAGCAATCTGAAGCCCAAATCAAGCATAAAAACAAAGGTAACAATTTAGAATAAGAAAATATTAACATTTTAACTTAAATCTCTATTTAAAAAAAAGAATAGATTAAAAAATTAACATAACTTTAGACTAAAGAAGCCTGCCCTTTGGGGCAGGGCATGATAAAGAATGTCAATTATTACTGAAATAATTGATGTTAATTCACAATAGATCCTTTTATTTCCTTTTTGAGACATAAATTAATTAAATTTATTTCAAATTCACCTCAATTTTGATTTGAAATTTGATCCTTGGATTTGACAATCCCACAATTTCATGTTCACTAATAATTTCATGATGTCTATGATTTGTTAGACTTACAGGAAATACTAAATTTTACATTGGAATCCCACATTTCTGATCCATATATCCTTCATTTTATGGATGAGCTTTTTCTTACACCAGTTGAATTTCCTGCACCCAAGATTTGAAATTTGAAAATTTAAATAAGTTGAAAAATTATAAATAAAATAATTGATTTTATTAAATATTTTATTATCACTCAGCTGAGTTGCTCACATTTAAGATTTGAAATTTTACTTGGATTTGACCATACCAAATTCTGCCTCACAAGTTCTGAATCTACAGTATGTGATTTTTATTTTTCATTAATTATTTTCAGGAAGCCAGGCATAGCTAGAGGCATTAGGTGACTCAGGACGGGGTGCCACTGGATCAGTGTGCAATGCCCATCATAGGATGGGTGCTAACTTGATAATATAGGAAACAGATTGCCCAAGCAAAGACCAGGGCCCTGGTTGGGCACCATAGAGTCTAATATTCCTGTTAAAGTAATGTAGAGTACTCCAAACAGTTGAATGGATGTGGTCTCAGCAGCAGTGGGGGGTTCATTGGGCAGTTGGGTTACAGCATTAAGGGCAGAGTCATGGGAACAAACTATGCAGGCAGATAATTGTAATTGTCTTTGAACAGTAAGGACGTAACCTTGTACCAAATTTCCTTTATGTCCTGTGTATTTTATCTCTCTAGTCCTTGCCAAGGGATCAGCAATGAGGATGGTCTCCAAGCCAAACTTCAAGTAGATAGGGTTGGGCGGGTATTTTGTAAAATGCACGGGTCCAAAGGGGGCTCCAGGGGGACGGTATAGTGCCTGAGGCAGGTTGGCAGGTCGGTCTCTAGAGGGGGCAGTTGCCTGTTTGTCTACTTGACCAGAGTGGAAATGAAAGATCACTAAGACTAGACAAGGTAAGATTTTGTAGAACCAAAGGTTCATAAAACTTTATTATCAAAAATGACAATAGGGTCATCCCCATACTGCCAGGGTTCTTATACCAGGTGTTTTTTCTTCTTCACTTTTGGCAGACTTCAGGCCTGTGGACAATTCACTGGCAGGACATGGACCTTGGCTTCTGGTTTTGCAGGCGGCAGATCCTAGTTGTGCTTGTTCTGATGAACAGAAGTGGCAATGCTTCATTCCGCTGCTACTGTTCACCACATAATCTGAGCAGTCAAATTGTATTACCCAGTCTTGACTGGAGACTGGCATTAGCTGGTGATCATTAGCAGTACTGGCAGGAGGCCTTTTTGTAACCTCCTTTAGGCAAGCTACAACTTTTGTGTAGGTCTGGGTCTTTGGTGGCACAAGGTTAACAGCAATCTGATGACCATTTGGGGAATCACCCTTAAGAGTCTGGAAGGTCTCAGAGTAATTCAACAACTCAGGTTTGCAACTCAGCAAGTTGGTGGGTCCCTGTTTATCCTGGGTAACTTGATTAGCCTTTGGAGGGTCAGGGTTCAATTCCAGGATTTCCAATGTTGATATTGAACTTCAAGTCTTAACACTTGGCAGGCTGGCAGGTTCCTGTTTCTCCTGGTTGGGGCAAGGCATCTCTGGCAGGCCAGGGTTTGGCCCAATTTGCAGTCTGACAGGCTCCCATCTACCCTGGTCAACACAAAGCTTTTCCTGAGGACCAGGGTTTGATTCCTGAGTTTTCAATACAGGTATTGAAATGACATTCATGATAATTATGCTGAGTACCTGTATATCAACAGACAAACTTAAAGCATTCTATTATGTTGACAGTCTAAGTTTTATAATTTTTGCTATGCTGACCACAAGAATAATTACACTTCATTTTAAACATAGCTCTTTATATTTTGATAATAAGCTAACTCTTAAAGCACTTGCTATACTCCCTTTTCTATACAATTACTAATAAAAATAAAATAAATCAACATAAACCAATATTATTCTTTTTTAATTTATTTTTAATTTAAAACCTTTACTCAAACTATTAAAGGACAAATATTCTAATTATCCCAAAAAACTTTAAAAACTTCAAAAGATTCCAAAGCCTCTGGAAAGGCTAATATCCTTATTCCACCAAAAAACTAGCAAATGAGCCAACAAAGAAATATAAGACACAGAAGAAGGCAACAGACCCTGAAAGTGAAGAGCCCTCTCCTGACCTCTCCTCTTCTTCAAGCTGGTATGAATCAGAAGGAGATGAGGTCCCATTAAACAAGCAAAAAAAGATACCCATGAGTCCAGAACCTCTGCCAAGCCCAGATGAACCAAGCCCCAAGGAATCAAGCTATCCTAGTCTAAGAAGTGCAATAATCCAGCTCCAGATAATTTCCTTCTACCTCCCAATAAATCTGCATCACATCCTCCTCCTTAATTATCAATAAATAAGATCCTGGTAATTACCTGTCTGACTATCATCAAGCACCAATTGACCCATGGGATCCCCTAAAGGTTCACAATATATGTAACTTAAAAGAAGAGTTTAAGCTCCCAAAGAAGCTCCCTTGGGTTTCCCCCATGATGTCTGTCAAAAGAGGTGCAATTTTAGTCTGTGATAGCTATGTTTTCATTGCAACAATCAGAAAAGACCAGGAAGAAGAAAGCATTATGTGTTTGAAGATAGAGGCTGTGATGCCAGGATCAACACAGAAGGATGGGATAAAGTCACTAAAAAAAGGAGAGCACACATACAATGATCCAATTAATCTCATTGAGAAGCTTCTAAAGCAGCATCTCTATCAAATGGTTCCAGTCTCTAAAGATATCAAGGCTTCTTATCTGGCAGTTAAGTTAAAAAACACCTAAGTAATAAGAACCTTAATCTCATCCCTGACTGCAACTAGTTAATGAAGTACATATGTGACAAACACCATTATCTATGCTCCCATAAGAAATCTGCCATGGTCCAAGGAGAGTTAGTATGAATAGACAAGCTAAAGATGTTCAATGGAGACAAGGTATTCTTTTTACATGATGGCACTCCTACAGAAGAAGAAAGAAATATATGCCATACTATACAACAGAACTTGGGGCAGCTAATAAATCCAGAGACCTAGTTACGTGCTGGCATCTTTGCTGTATGCTCTGTCTTTTTTTACCAAGTATGGATTGTACATTCCCTTATTGAAGGCAAGGTGCTTCTATTTGCCTAATTTCTGCTTCCTGGGGCAACAGAAGATCTCAACACATGATCTTTTAAGATCCTTCATAAGGGTATCAAGGCCCTGCCTATTTTTTTTAAAAAAATATCAAGGCTTTTATTTTGACTTGATTGGGGAAAAATGGGGGACGCCTCATGGGCTTGCCCAACAAACTGGCATGCTGGGTTTAAAAATCCAAGTTTTGGTCTATGAGAGACCTTGATTGTCATACCAGCTCTAATTGTTTGCTAGTTGCATTGTATTTGATGTACTGGCTATCTGCAATTGATGGGCATCTGGTTTAAAATTTACCAGGAATAAGCTGGCCAAACTTGTGAATGCGCTCAAGGTGGTGTTTCACTTCCAATTTCCACTGATGGATCATCAAGGTAACGTTGATTGGTTTCTGATCTAAAATTTTTGATCTTCTAACAACATGGATTCTGTGCAGTGCACAATGGTAGAACAGTGCTTTTAGATGCATTGGTGTGTCACCCATTGTGTGGTGGAAAAATACATCTTTTCCAGGCTGCATATTGCGTAGTCTCTGGCCCTGAAGCTCCCACTGGGCCTTTTTCCAGAATTGGGAGCTAGACTCACATTCAAAGTACCTATGTTCCACCCCCACAATAGGCTGAAGACAGACTTTACATTCTTGGTACCAGTAGTTTTCACTACTATGTGTCCCCAATTTGAATGTGCGGTTCAGGATGCGCCAGTTAGTTGATCTGGTCTTTATGGGCATAAACTTTCTGTTCAAATATCTAACCAGTTCTTTAGGTGTAACAATAACTTCACATCCCTTCAAAATCCAGTTGCTAATCATCCGCGGAAATTGTGCGTCTGGCTTTTGCTTGGTTATTTTTTCAAAACACCACCCATGGATTCTGGTCCCCTTGAAGGTAACAAGAAAATATGTGTTATCTACTAACACTTTGAACTTGTCTTTTCCTTCCTGTGTTTTCCTTGCTGCCATTAATTTGGCCCGGATGAATTCATTGGCGAGGCAGTGAGGATTGTTTTTGGGTGCAGTTGTGATCTTTCACTCCTCTCTTTGTAGAGCACACATACTGTTCCTCCAATATGGTTCTGTGGTCATCCTACTCACCATTCCAGGTCTACTTGCCAGGTATGTACGCAAGGTAAGATTACTTTCATTTCCGTTTGGTAGAAGACTTGCTAACCATTTCTGTGCTCTAGCCCTTGCTGGGCTTTGTCTGTGTGCCTTCATGCACGCCAGGAACAATTTCCCCCACAGTCTTCTTGAATTTGTTGCCACTGGTAAGAGTTCTATACCTCCTTCTTTAGCCATTCTTATCACAAATTCTAATCTGATAGGCGCAGCTGTGGCCTTGTTCCACAGGAAGGCCCGCGTGATTGATTCCACCTTCTTTTCAAAGGCTTCTGTGAATGGAACAATGTGTGCCACATACCAGATTTTGGAGTACACAAATACATTGAGAGCTTGTGCTTTTGACTCTAGGTCAAGTCTCTTATATCTCCACTTTCCAATATGGTCCACCAGGTCAGACAGCAGGTTCTGCTCCATAGCTGCTTGGGCAATGTCATTTGACGTGAACAGTATACCTAGGTGTCTGAAAGGGAGGTGTGGATCTATTGACGTCATGCCGGCAGGTGGTGGGAAGCTTGATAAGCCTATCCTGACTGTAACTGTTTTGTCTACGTTAATTTTTGCATTATATCCCTGCTGATAAAGATCAAGAAGCTCAGTAAATGAGAGTATGTCCTCTTGATCTGCAATCCCACACACAGTATCATATGCAAAGGCTGATGCTTTCAGTGAGTCTTGACCTGGGTGAGCAATGCCCTTCAGCCTCACTTGGCAAGCTGTCAGTAGGATGTTTACTGCAAAGTTGAAGAGCATGGGAAACATTGGGTCTCCTTTTTGCAGCCCTTGAACAATTGGGAATATGTTTGTAGTACCATTGTTTACTATGACTTCTGCCTCTAGATCAATGTATAGTGTACTGATCCAGTTGCAGAACTTGGTTGGGATGCCCACTGTTCCAAGGGACATCTTCAGGTAATCCCATGACACTCTATTATAGGCTTTCTCCATATCTAAAAAAATCAGGTAGCCTTCTGTGACCCCCTGTCTTCCCTGTACAATATTCTGAACTGCCTCAATGTTGTTCCAAATAGACCAGCCATGTACAAAGCCGTGTTGACATGGATGGAGGGTCTTTGCTGCTATAGGCATCAATCTGTTAGACAAGATCCTGGTAAGCACCTTGTAGTCTGCGTTGGAAAGACTAATGGGTTTCCAGTTTTTTAGTTGTTGGGTTGCACCTTTCTTCTTAAAAATCATACAGATCTTTACTTTGTTGCTGCCTGGGAACTGATGTCCTGTTGTCAGGCACCAATTGAAGAGGTTGACCATTTCACTAGCCAGAGGAGCCTTCAGTGAGTGGTATACTTCCACTGGGAGGTTGTCTGGGCTGGTGCTTTCTCTTTGGGTGCCTCCTTAAGCGTGGCCTTAACCTCCTTTAGAGTGATTTGTGCCACCAAGTCCTTCTTGTCTTACTCACCACAATTTATGATGGCAGGAGCTGCAATGTTGCAGAGAGCTTCAGCTGCACGTATGTCCACTGTATCCGGGGAGTAAAGTGAGGTATAGAAATCTTCCACCTTCCTTTTAATCTCCCCTTCCTCTGTATCCATGGACCCGTCATCTCTCCTTACCTCAGTCATGGCTGTGCAAGAGCAGGTGACCTTAAGATGGTCCAGTGCCTTGTGTGATGAGGTACCCATCATGCATTGGAAACAATATGTTGCATTGACTCTTGTTCTTGCATCATCCTTTCTTTTCTCCTTCCTTATCATGTTGTGAGTTTTGGAGTACTCATCAAACCATATCTTTTCCAGCATCTTGTGCCTCTTTTCCATAAGATCTTTCATTTCTTTTTCCAATCTTAGTTTTTCTTTAAATATACTTTTTTATCTTTTTTTCATATTTTTTACTTTCTTTTTTTATTACTTCTTTTATCTCCTCCCATCTCTGGGCTGGATTCATTTGTGATCTAAGATCCATTACCTTTTTTTAAGTTGCGTGAGTATAATGGAGAGTTGGAGCCTCCATTCAGGATCTTGAAGTGTAGTTGGCCTGATGCTCCACTCACATGGCTGTGGTTTCTTCTTAAAAATCACCATGTCCACTTGCATGTGGTCGCATATTGGGGACACACTTGTGTTTGATCTTGATGTGATCTCATCCAGAAGCCCTGTGACTAGGATGAAGTCCAGTCTGGAGCCGTTGACTAACTCACCTCTTGGTCCAAACTCCCATTGTATGAGAGTGGCTGGGCCTTCTGCTTCATCATCAAGTGTGAAGACCAGTACCTTCTCAGTCATGAAGGAGAGCATTCTGAGCTTCTTGAGTGGATTTTGGTTCTGGTAGAGAATGTGTCTCTGAATGGGTCTGTCCAGGTGTTTAAGTCCCCTATCACTACAGTGTATTTGGGGAGGACAAGTGAGTCAAGGACGTCCCATTGGTTGTTGCTTGTTGGGTTAGGCAGAAGGTAGACACCCACTACCCTCAACTTGAGGTCAGTTCTGGTGTCTACCGCGTCCACCACAAGGATGCGCTCATCTGAGAGCACTGCTATTAGGGAAATATCAATGTGTGGGGAGAAGGCCACAACAGCCACATGTTTTCTCCAGAAGGACTTAAGTCCTATCTGTCTTGCATATGTGTGTTTCTTGGGGTCATAGTCTATGGGAGGGGGGATTGTGTTGTTGTTTAGTTGGCATTTGGTGATAATCATTAGGTCCATATTAGTTTTCTTAAGGTGGTGGATCTTCTGCACTCTGGTGTCCCAGTTGCACAAGCTCCTAGCGTTAATAGTACCTAGTCTCATCATTCCTGGCTGCCTGACCCACAGGTATAAGATTTCTTTGGTGTCTTGGTAGGCTTTGGTTTCTGGTTGTTGTTTTCAGGGTGGCCGGTGGGCTTACAATTGTGGGGGTTCCAGGTGCTCTCCCTTACTCCCTTGCCCTCCTTCTGGAATGATGCCATCTCTTCAGGCGTGAAGTCCTGTGAGGTGTTGTCTGGGAGGTTGGAGGGGCTAGTTTGGGAGGGCATTGGGGTTAGTTTTGGGCAACTCTGGGTGGGTATTGGGATTGGATTGCCTCTGGCCTTAGGCAGGCAACCCCTCTTTGGAACTTTGAGTGTCAGTTCAAAGGGTGCCAATGGAGGGGGCGCAGTATGTGCCTGGCTGGTCTTAGCATTCCCTTGTGGGAGGGCCTGTTCAGTTTGTTTTGGCTGGGTCTGGCTCCCTTTGGGTCTAGGGGCTTTCTTACCATCCATCTTACCTGTTGCCTTGATCCATTTGTGTTGCACAGGATGCTCTTGCACCTTTGGGGCTGCCTTTTCCTCCATTGGCTCATCTTGGGGACCATCAGGGTCCTGGAAATTGCCCACTGTCCCTTTCTTGGTCTGAGCTGCTTCTCGGGCCCAGTCTCTCTTGTGTCTCTCCTTCAGTTGTCCCTGGAGAGCCTCCGTGGCAAAGGAGTCCTTAGCCAAAGCCGGGAACCACCATACCGCTCTTGGGCAAAGGAACTCCTTGCCATTCACTCTGGACACTCCATCTTCTGGGTTATAATCCACGCTTCTGGGATGTACACCCTTCTTGTGAAGGCATTGGTCAAAGCTGTGACCAGGACAATAGCAGAATCTGCAGATCTGCCTCTTGTTCTTGGGTTTGACATAGATTACTTGGTTACCTGCTTCTGGCAGGCATATGAATCTTGGGATATTGATATTCTTGCGTATAATTGAGGGTGCTATCTCTACCAGGGCATGGATGACCGTTGTGCAGAGACATTTGGCCATGTTAGCCATCTCCTCCTATATCTTAATCACCACCCCGTAGTAGGACAGGCCTGTGGTGATTGCCGCGTGGATCCACTCCCTTGGCTTGGTAGTGGGGACGTCTGTAAAGGTGACCCATTTGGCCAACTGGTTGGCGTACCTGGTGCTTTCCACTTTGAGGGGTATTCCTTCATGGGAGAATTCCGCACTCAGGGCTGCTTCCCTTTCACTATTGCTTGTGAAGCCCACGTCCACGTATCCATGTTCAGCCAACTACTTGTGTGCAAACTCCCTGTCAGCAAAGTGCTTGTAAAGGGTGTTGAAGATCATGGCAAAGCATTCATCCATACTGCCTTTAGACAGGTTGTTGAAGTGAATCCTCATGGCGTTGGGGAGTGTCAAGCGTGGTAAGGATTGAAAGGGATTGCCTTGCATTAGCATGTCCCTTACTCTATCTGTAAATGGGAGGAAGCTATTGGGGTTCAGGGTTTGGTCTAGGCCCTTCTTCACCCTCTCACTGTAGGACATGTCCTTCTGGGTCTTCCCATTCTTAGGTGATTTGGCCTCTGCCAGGGAGATCTTGTAAACTATGTTATCCACCGCCTCCTCCATGATATAACCTTGCTTAGTAAAGCTCAAGATGACCTGGGGGTAATTTGTCTGCTTTTGAAGTTGCAAGCCAGATCAATGTCTATCTCCAGTTGCATCCAAAGCTTTGCTTCAAGGGCTCCAAACTCTGTCTTTGACCATGCCATGATCCCCTCTGGGCTCTTTGATGGGTGCATGTAGATGTGGAAAGTCTTGTACGTGGACTTTTTTGTGTGAAGCTAGTTGGCTACTGTAAACAAGTTCCATTTACATCCCAAAAAGTAGGTTGCCTCAGCTGCATTGGCTCCCATTGCCGTCCATTGGGCTGCTTTCTCTGGGGATATCTTCACCTTGAAGAATTCACCAGCTCTATAGGGGTCCGGGATTGCTGCCTTCCAGCAAGTGGCCAGCTTGGCAGGGATTCCTGTATTCAGCCATTTGGCTTCTTCCTCTGGGTATAGGACCTCCTTGAGAATTATGGCATCCCTAGGGGATATTCCATTGTTCATCCACTTGACCACCAACTCAGGAGTGAATCCTGCTTTGATCCAGTTGGCTGCTTTGGTGATGGAGGAGGTCTCCCGCCAGTTGCCCCACTGTTTGAGGGAGATTGGGTGGTCCCCAGATTGCTATGAATGTGTGCCGTAATGCCCAGCATCTTCCATTTATCTGCATCAGTGATGATGAAGCCCTTGTTAAGCCAGTACTTCATGTCCGCAGGATTCCACCCCTGGGCTCTCCACTCAGCCGCCGTTTCAGGAGACCATGTGGTGAATGGGCCCCACTTTGCTGCATATTGGGGTGCCATCCCACGACTCTCATTCTGTGGGCCAATTTGGGGAAGCATTGGCAGTATGACCAATCCCTTGCTTCCTGGGCTCCAAACCCTGCCTCAACCCAGGGTTGTGCTTCTGCCAGGCTGAAAATAAGTACTGCCCAACTCTTAGCATTGCTAGGCGTAATTCCAGCTCTGGCCCACCCAATGGCCCAACCAATGTTTCAAAAGGTGCTAAAGTACTCTGATAGTCTTTCAGCTGCCATTGGAATGCTTTGGAGTTCCCCTGCCAGAGTAGCCGGGATGTATGCCTAGTAGAACTCCACTGCCTTGAATACGGTGAACCCACCAGTTCTCCAGAGCTTGACTTCTGCAAGGGGGATCTTGTTTTCTAGGGCATATTTGATTTCCACTGTGGGCATCTTGGTTTTGCGCCATTCCTCTGCCAGTTGGAGCTTCTTGACTCTGCCTTGGCAGAAGATCTAGGCCCATTCTAGGGTCATATCTTCCCCCAATCATTTCATGGCCAGGCCAGGCAAAAGAACAGTGCGTTTCCAAGCCATTGTGGTGGTAGGGTTGAACCCCAGGCCGTGCCAACAAATGGTTTGACTTACAGTGAATCCCATGCTTGCCCAGGTGTTTGCCTCTTCCTTGCTTACGTTGTGCAGCTCAAGGAATTCCAAGTCCACTTGCAGAAAGGTGCTGTGGGGGTTATCCTGCTTACGGCGGGGGCCTTGGACTTCTCTTGGTGGGCTTGCAGATTGTCTACTGCCCTTGGATCTTTTTTTTCTGGCCCCAGTGGGGGGGCATCTACCCTATGACTTTGTCACTTCCTGAGAAATTTTCAGTTTCCATTGGCTCAGGGCTGCCCGCCTCTGATTGGCTATTCCTGACTGATGTTCCTGAGTGAATTTTGGATTTCTCTCCCTTGTCAGGAGGAGGGTTTGGAGCTTCAGGTTCAGCAGCGGAGGGCTCCCCATTGCTTGTATGGAAGTCCGCCTGTCCTGTATTAGGGGAGATGCCCTGATCCACCTCTATGTGGTGGGCTTGGCCTGAGGTTTCAGGCTGCAGTGGTTCCAGAGATAGCATGGTTGTCTTTAATAAAAACCTACTTTAAACTACTTTGTAAAATCAAATTCCTATCTCAAAAAACTGATTTTAATGAGAGAGAGACTAACAGACTGACCAAGACTGTATCAAGGCCCTGCCTAGTAATAAAAAGAGTCCTCATGGTCATAACAATCAAGCCAATCCTGATGATAAAAAATCAAAGTCACCATTGCTGCAGAAAAAAGAACATGAAAGAGCTCTTGGCCCCTTAACTATAATTATGGGATATGAAACAGCCCAGTATAATTTTTTTGCAAATACATTTGATAGAGAGGTCCAAGGATATTTTTTCATTATTGCTAGGCTGTTGATGGGCAGCTAAAGGGTCAATCTGAGCCCAGCAAGCTCTGCCATCTAGATATCTCAGGAAAGTACATGTTTTCAATCCAGAAATTTGTAGTGCTAGCCTTCATAAAGTCTGAGCATACAGGACAAGCATTTGAACTAATATGTCATGGTACATATGCCAATAAGCATGAGGATGAATTTTAAGCTTTAATTAAATATTATAAGCCACAGTGGGTTAGATATAAGGTCATTGAGCGCTGGAGCAAGCCCAGAGCCAAAGCCAACTGGAACTGCTACCAGGTAGTTCTGAAGGGTGAGATTTAAACTACTTCACCTTTGGAAAGCTGACATAAATATATCAAGCCCTCCTCTGAGATTAAGCCCAGATATGATATCTTCTATGAGCACCTCAAAGTCTAACAGAAAAGCTGCCACATGTACCGGAGATATTGAGAACTGCCAAGGAGAAGCAATACTGTAAATCCAGAACCTGAACGTAAAAATTCAGGATTAACAAATCCTTGATCCAAATTTTGAATCACTTTTGAGTGATAGCCTTTTTTAATTAAATTCAATTCTTTGTAATTTTATTTGGATTTTTAAAAATGTGGGAACTAATAGACACTTTGCAAAGTTCAAGTCAAACTGCATATTTTCAATGGAAAAAATAAATTAACTGGAATCAGATTTGAAGTGTTCAAATCCAACAACCATTTTCATTAAGTTTACTATGTTTTTTGAAATTGCGGGATTGTCAAATCCAAGAACCAAATTTTTAATCACTTTTGAATGCCACTAGTAAACTCAGACATTAATTGCAAGAACTGGAATCCAAATTGAATGTACAGTAAGAAACTAGGACAAATCAACCCAAATCAAGAAGCTCTACTCAGGATAAAATCAAATAAAAGTCCAATCTCAACAACCATGTTTAGACATGAAATTAAGTGAAATGTAAAATTGTCTAAACTGGAAATGATGCAATATTCTGCACTCTAAATCACTAATATAGTAACCACAAAACCATATAATGATATATGAGCTACCCTCCTGATGACACAGAATTTTTTTAAAAGTTTTTTGGCCTCTGGCGTAGCCAGGGGCCATAAAACTTCTTTTCAAGGAAGAAGGAGAGGTGGGAAAGAAAACACTCAAAACTGAAACATCACTGGATTACTACACTATATGTTAATGGATTGCTATTAAGGATACTTGATTATATAAGATTTTAAAAATGCTAATAAAAAAATAGAATTATATATTGCAATCTATCTTATCATGTTGTCTTTTCCTTGATATGTTGATAGTTCATTTTCTGTTGATAATGTGCTTGCGTTTAATTGGATAGTTTCACCTCCAGTTGCCTTGGCGATAGGAAATCAAGTCGCTTCTGCAACCACAGCTGGTCTTGGGGAGGCAACTTGATTTCCTATCACCAAGGCAACTGGAGGTAAACTATCCAATTAAACGCAAGCACATTATCAACGCAAATGAACTATCAACACATCAAGGAAAAGACAACATGATAAAATAGATTGTAATATATAATTCTATTTTATTATTAGCATTTTTTAAAATCTACTGTAATCAAGCATCTAAATTTTAGCCGCCCTAAAATGGAATAGGGTGATTTTTGAGAATGCCTATGATTCCTAAAAGAATTAGCACAAATCCAATCTAGATCCTTTGACTTCCTTTTTGAGACATCCATAAATTATGTTTATTTCAAATTCACCTCATTTTTGATTTCAAACTTGGCTATTGGATTTGACAATCCTGCAATTTCAGATTTGTTAATTTTTACATGATGTCTATGATTTGTTTGTCATACAGGAAATCTCAAATTGTACATTAGAATCCCGCATTTCTGATTCATGTATCCCGCATTTGTTTGCTGTGTTTTGTCTTTTTTAGTTGAGTTATCTGCTCAAAGGATTAAAAATTTACCAATTTAAATGATCAAAAAAGTCAAATTAAATGGTTGGTTTTATTAAATATTTTATTTTTCACTCAGCTGAGTTGCCCACAAAAGTGATTTGAAATTTGGACCAAGGATTTGACAATCCCGCATTTTTACGTTTAGGTTCTGAATTTACAGTATCAAGAGAAAGTCAAGAATGTTGTCAAGGTTAAATATAAGTTGTCAGAGATTAGGCAGTACATCAAGAAGATGGCACCAGTTCTTAATGGCAACCAGGTGATCCCAATCTAGTTTCAAATAAATTTATTGAGTAGTATCTGGTTTTATATAGCTTTTTACTTCATTTGGCATATTTTTTCTGTAAATTGGGAATGTAAACACTTTAGAAGTTCTTTATAGCAATTTTTTTAGAAATTAGGGATTTTATATCAGCAGTTTGATGCCTTAAGCTGTATTATATGGCCCATGTTGGTATGTTATATGTAAAGTATATTTATTTTTTTGGTTTTCAATATAGAACTAATTGTATGTTAGCAGTTCTGATTATGATATTTTCCTATAAATATGTAAATTTTATGTAGTGTTTTTATATGAGCTTTATTTTTATTTTTTACAAGTGAAAAAATATTTTAACGTAAATGTTGTAACCAAGTTTCCAGACTTGCCTGCCAACATATCTCACAAAACACAGGGGGCACTCTATGAGCCGTCCCTTGACATATCTAACGATATGAACTAATCTGATTGCAATGTCAAACAACAGGCACTTATTTCTAATTAGGGGCGCTACCAATTCAACCTGCTGATCCCACACAAGTTATTCCTTGGCTTCAATCCTTACATGAAACATGCCACCATGACACCCCCTTGTGGCCCAGTGGCTTTCTCCATATAGTATATTAGTCACAGTATTCTATAATAAACAATACCTTATTCTTATTATTCCTGTCCTTTCTATTGGACTGTTGTCTTCCCCAATTCAAATACTGAATCCTCATTGGTTCAGTTGCAACAGTGGTAGCAGCAGTAGGTTGTTGACCTACCTAAGGAGAAAATTCCCTCAAGAAAGGACAGAGTACGGGCTTTATGGCTACTCCCCACCAAGAAACCTCTCTACCAATCCCCAAGGGGGACATCCCTGATGGGTATGTCATCTATCAAGATCAACTGGGTACTTACAAGTGTGTAAAATCAACTCTGCCTTGGGCAGCGCAACACTAGTGTCACCCTGCCCCAGTCAGACCTGTCATAACAAATGCTCAATCTTCAGTTGGAAACCTTTGCGGGTGGCATGGAAGGGGCTGACATTGTCAGCTGGCTCTACTCCACTGAAACCCACCTTTGTGTATGTCAGGTATCTGAGCCTATGTGGGTTGCCACTGCTTCAGGCCACCTTACAGGACCTGCTACAGTTTGGTTCACCACATGGGCCAGTCAAGAAATAGAAATCACCTGGGCGGCAGTCAGGGATACTGCAAAGTCCTGCTACAGCAAGACATTCTTGCCCATTGTGGTAGGGACTCCCCTTCTGGCTATCAAACAGACTGTTTCTGTTCCTGAATATCTTACCACCGCCTCAGAAACTGTGAATGACGGAAACACCATTCTTCTTACCTTGATAGTTAATGGGTTAAACCCCCATATCTGCAAGTGGATTCCTGTAGGTTGTTGCACTTTCATTGATGACTGCTATAAGGCCATTGTGGAAGCTAATAATCAGGCTGCAATTGGTTTCTGCTGCTCCAATGACGCACCATCCCAACCTTGTCCCACACCTGGCAGTGCTCACAACCAAGTAGGTTTCTGCCAGCTACGCCAACAAGAAATTGGGGTTAAGCGCCCCCACAAAGGGGAACTCCAGCTAGCACAAATTGAGGACCCAGGAAAAGCCTGAGGGTCATAGTTAAAAGAGGTTCTACAACCCCACTTGACCCTCACTCTCAATCCCTTCTAGCAAAGAACCCCTGTGACTACAACATTCACAAAGTTGAAACCCTTGACGTCTTTCAAGTTCATAGTGATGACCCCATACTTCAAGCCAGTCACTCTCCAAATAAAGTAACTTGCTTGGCCTACCCCTTTTGTTTCTGTGGGAACACCCACAAACTACTGGTAGATACTGGGGCCAATCACACTATGGCTGACCAGACATTTGCAGACGCTCAACAGCTAGACCAAGTGCCAAGCAGGTTCAAGGTGGTACAGGTGGCTGATTCCCAAAGAGTGGCAATTACCCATGAGATAGTACCCTTCTTTGTGAGAATGGGGAACATCCTGGGTAAGCTCTCTGGGCCAATCATGGTAGGACTCAGCCACAATGTCATTTATGGCCTTGACTGGCTTTTCCACAACCAACCCTACATCAACTAGGATAGCCTGTGATCACCCTCAATAGAAATGGGGTGGGTTTTCAGATATATCCCGTCAAAATGAGCAAGTTGCTGCATGATACTGTGTTTGTCAGAATAACAGAAACAGGCTCATACAATTTCAAGGGGGGAAACTAGATTTCACGCAATTCTCAGTTGAAGTTATCCACGCAGAACCACCTGCAGCCCTTCCCTTGAATATTCCACCTCCACCAGCACTTGCTGCTCTCCTTGAGGAGTATAAGGACGTTTTCAGTGAAACACTGGACCAACTACTTCTTCCCCAGGAGATCCAGCATGCTGTACAGCTACAAGGATTGCTTCCCAAGGCGCGTCCCCCTATTGCTTGAAACCAAAAGAAGACAAAACCCTCCACCAACACCTTGTAGATGCACTTGATAAGGGCTTCATACGCCCCTTGCTTTTGCCATACGGGGCTTCTGTCTTCTTTGTAGCAAAGAAGGACAGGTCCCTTTGCCTAGTCACAGATTACCGCGCCCTCAATGAGGTGACTGTTAAAAACAAGTACCCCCTGTCATTGATTGACAACCTGTTTGACACACTTGCAGGTGAGAAGGTCTTCATCAAGATCAATATCACCGCAGGGTACAACCAGGTCCGCATTGCACCAGGGGATGAAGCAAAAACTGCCTTCCAAACATGCTACAGGTTGTTTGAGTGCCAGTTCATGAACTTCGGAATAACCAACGTTCCTTCCACCTTTGCCATGTTAATGAACAAAGAATTTGAGGAATTAATTGAAAATTGTGTTGTTGTGTACCTTGACAACATTATTGTCTTCAGTCAAGATCAAACCACACACCTCCAACACCTCCGTGCTGTCCTTGACATCCTTCAGAAAAACCAGTTGAAGTCTAAGCCCTCCAAATGTGAATTCCTCAAGTTGGAGCCCTTGTTCCTTGGGCACACCATCTCTGCCCAAGGGATAAAGCCTGACCTCACCAAAATCAAGGCAATTCCAAGCATGCCACCTCCTACCAATGTGGGCCAGGTGTTAAACATTCTTAGGCATGGTTGTCTCTGTGCGCAAGTTTATTCCCAATTGCAAGGAATTAATTGCACCCCTCACTGAGCTCCTGAACACTAAACAGTGCTTCTATTGGACCCCCATCAGAGATCAAGCCTTTGAGGCGTTGAAGCAGAGATTTACAACTGTGCTTGTATTACAGTTTCCCAATTGAAACCGCCAATACAAACTCAAGACTGATGCCTCTGACAGGGCCATAGGGGGTGTGTTACAGGTAGAAACTGACAAGGGTGTCTTCCTCCCCATGACATACAAATCCAGGAAGCTCACTGACTCAGAACAACATTACTAATTCATGACAAGGAGTTAGCAGCAATTGTGCACTGCATCAAGAAGTGGCGCTGTTACTTGGAAGGGGCTCCTTCCCATCCTGTGTGTTGTGTTTGGCTCCTGGGGACAACATCCAGGAGGAAACAGCAGGAATTCTTTATAACAAAAGATTTGAGGTTTGAAGCTAGCGTTGGGTTAGCCTTCAGGGAAAAATTAAGGGCATGTACCTTAATTTCCTGGAATACAAGATGTGAAATTCCTTTTAGCAAAAATGAAAGGAAAAAGCTTGAAGAATATTAATACCAACACAAATGTGGATAAACTTGTCTTTATTAGGAGAAATGATTCTAATTAAATAGTATACAAGGGTCAATGATCACTCATTAGGTAGACAGAGTGGCAGAGGGGGTCACGTTGGAATGAGGTCATACCAGGATCACTCACGGACAGGTATGATAATCCAGAAAGGGTGGATATTGAACCAGACCTATTTGCAGAAGGCAAGGAATTTCTGAAATCAAAAGCAAAACCAACTAAATCTTCACACATATCAATATTTGAAGGCCATATTGAAATGGCATTAATGGCACAATTTACGACATCTCCCCCTCAAGATTGGACACAGAGAGTTGATATTTGCAGAGGAATTTAGAGTGTGCCCAGGCAAAAGGACAGCCAGAGGACAATAGCTTCACAGTATACTTGACACCCTTCTTGTAGGTGACTTCACAACGTCCAACCCAGAGGGAGTCTAGCTTATGTGCACGCCCCCTAGTACAATTTTGATAATAGAGGACTAGGTCACCCACTTGGTACTCAGGGAGGGGGGCTCTGGAAGCGTTAGAGGATGAAAGTTCCAGGGCTTTGACTTTGTAAGCAGTAGAGTAGGCGGTGGCTTGGATGTCAATGATACGGTTAGTTGAGTCTTTGACATGAGCTTCAGGATTAGTAGAGGCGTCAACCTCCATCAACAGTGGTCTCAAGATTGAGGGGGTAGTGGCTTCTTGCCCATACAGCATAGAAAAGGGGGACTGGCTAGTCACCTGGTGTCTACTGAGTCTATACACAAAGAAGGCAGCAAGGAGGAATATATCCCAGTTAGCGGTGTCAGAGAGTGTAAGCTTCCACATGATGGACACAAGGGTGGAGTTTGACCGTTCCACAGTCCTGTTGGTGGATGGGTGATATGATGCAGAGAAGGATTGATATATACCCATAGCTTCTACAATGGACACTATGAGGCAAGCAATAAAGTTGGTCCCATTGTCAGAAAGCAGGACTTGAGGGCAAACATGCCAGTAGAAGATGTCTTGCAACAAGAAATTAGCTGTGGTCTTGGCAGTTATATCTTTTGTTGCTCTGGCTCTGACCCATTTGCTAAAGTGGTCAACAGCTACCAAGATGAATTGACACTCAGACCTAGAACGCGGGAGAGGCCCAACTGCATTAATACTCACAGTGTGGAAGGCATGATTAAGGGGGATGATCTTGAACTGATGTTGTGAAGGTTGGGGGCGTTGGAGCTGACAAAAATGACAGGAGGCAAGGATGTCAGGAATTAGGAGGTGCATATTTATCCAATAGAATTTCTTACACAACCAGTCATAAGTTTTTGCTATGCCTCTGTGTCAATGTGAGCTTAGAGGATGATGGCAACCCTCATTCTAGGACAAACATATGGCAGAAAAGTGTTGTTGACTTTCTTGAAGAGTTGTCTATCTCAAATAACAGTATCTTTTGATAGGACTTGCAGTGCCAGACAAATGTCTTCTGGTTCAGTGGTCCAGGAGTCAGGATGCCCTATCAACTTGTATAGGTTATGGTGTCAGCAGGATGGATGGCTAGTATGGGCATTCTTGACAAACCATCAGCATTCTGATGTTGCGCCCTAGGGTAATGTACTATGGTGAAATCATATCCTTGCAGGCGTTAAGCCCAACGGGCTAGTTGACCTTCAGGCTCCTTTAATTGCTGCAGCCACTTTAGGGAGGAGTGGTTGGTGACTACTGTAAAGTGAGCTCTGTAAATGTAGTGTCTGAACTGTTTCACTGCATGCAAAACAGCTAGGCATTCCTTTTCTGTGACATTATAATTCTTCTTGTGTTTGTTGAGGATTTGCAAAGAGTAGGCCATAGGTTGGTCTATGCTTTCATCATCAAGTTGGGCTAGAATGATACCCACAGCTTCTCTGCTTGCGTCAGTATACAAGATAAACTCTTTATTATAATCAGGGTAGACTAGGATAGGAGCCTCTTTGAGCTTGGCTTTCAGCGCTTCAAAAGACTGTTGTTGGCTATCAGTCCACTCAAAGGGTACATTGTAAAAGAGTTAGACAAGAGGTTTGCTTAATTCAGCAAAGTCAGTGATGAATTTTCAATAGTACCCCATCATACCAAGAAACACTTAAACCTCTTGTAGGCTTGTGGGGAGCAGAATTTTGTCAATGGCTTCCACCTTATTATTCATAGGGTGTATTTCAGTTTGGATGACATCATGGCCCAAGAATTCAAGTTGTTCCTTGAAAAGGAGCATTTAGAGCGCTTGAGTTTCAGGCCTGCCTCTCAAATTTTAAGGAAGACAGCTTTGAGGGGGTCCAAATGGTTGGTAAAGGTGGAGCTGAACACAGTAATATCATCTAGATATATGAGGACGCAAGAGAGCTTCAAATCTTGCATAATGGAGTCCATAGCCTGTTGAAATGTAGCAGGGGCATCGCAGAGTCCTTGGGGCATACAAGTGGGTTCAAAAAGGCCTTTTGAGGTGATAAGTGCAGCCTTTTCTCTATCTTAAGGAGATAAGTTAACCTGCCAGTATCATGAGGCAAGATCCATAGCAGAGAAAATCTTTGATCCCCCTAATCTTCTAAGTGTGTCATCAATTCTAGACAGAGGATAAGAGTCCTTTTTGGTGAGCAAGTTCAGGCGGCGGTAATCCATCACAATGTGATGGCCTCCATCTTTCTTTTTGAGGATCAACAATGGGGAGGCCCAAGGGCTCTGAGAGGGAGATATTAGTCCAGCGTCTAAGAGCTGTTTAAGTTCCTTATAGACCTTAGTATCCTCTACCCTGCTGCGGCAGTAAGGTTTGGCAAAAAGGGTGGGGCATCACCTGTATCAATCTGGTGGATAACCCCCTTTGCTAGTCCATAGTTGGTGGGTCCCAAGGCAAATATATCCTTAAACTGATCTAGTAGTTCCAGAACATCTTTTTTGTTGAATAGGTGCCAGTTGTGAAAAATCAGAGGCAGTGAAAAGGGAGAGAACCTGAGGGTCTCCTTCAGGCAAATTGAAATCACTAAACTTCCAAAAGGGTAAAGGGACGCCACTTGCTATGAACCTAATATGTGATCATGTCCAACAACCTGGCCCTTGGTCACCTGCATAGGCAGGGCAGTCAGGTTATCCAATAACAGCTTCACAGGCTCCTTATGAGTCCAGTCTAAAATCTCAGGGCATAGCCGAGGCTCTTTACAGCTTAAGGAATCAGGTGAATATAGCTCCAGAAAGGATTTTTTGGGTAGTTTGTAGGATATCTGGGAGTCTATAACCACTTGTGAGCCAGGCAGGATAGTGACAGCTGCAGGAGCAAGAAGAGGCACACCTTTCTCTGCAGGACAGAAAGGAGTAGGAGAACACATATTGGAGGAATGAGTCCTGTACTTAAGTGAGAAGATACCAGTGGGGTACTAAAACATGCAAGTCTTAAGACGTTTTTCCGGAAGACATGGGGGTTCTTAAAAGGTTAAAGGGATCTCATACCCTAGGAGCAATAGGCACCCATCTCTAAGGTTCACAATCCCGTTGTACTCTCAAAGAAACTGTGTACCAACCAGGAGATTGTAACTTTTTTTTGAGGACAATAGTGGGGGAAGCAATGAGGAGTTTCCCAAACCTCATGGGTAGAGCAGAGTAGGCACCAATGGCTTGAGTTTGTGCCATGCCAGTTTTGCCATACAACTGAGTGTAGTTGAGGTTGGGAGCTAGCTTAAGTTTTTTCATCAACTTGGACAATACCACATTGACTGGAGAGCCTGTGTCCAAGATAGCCTTAATCTTAACCTTTTGGATTGATACTTCCACACACATAGTTTCTTTCCTAAAGGGGGTTAAGACAGCCAGCACATCCTGGGCAGCTTCCAATTCTTTCTCCCATTTGGCCAGCTTGCATTGTAAGGCAGGAATTTCCTTATACACAGTCTGTAAGGGGAGCAATACAGTCACATTCTGAAAGAGAGCTTCTGCTAGTTCAGCAGCCTCTTCAGAGGAATCTACCAAGATAGGGGGACAATGAGCCTAAGCCAAGTAAGGATGAGCCACTACAGCCTTGGCTTCAGTTGCAGATGGGCTAGTTGTAGTTGTGGTTTTCCCTGAACGTAGCTTGTAAGGGACAGAGACTGTCTCTGGGACTGCCAGCACCAAGTAGCCATAATCATCAGACTCATCACAGTCAGAGTCCTCAGGATAAGAATCACTAGAGAGGTTATGAAACAAGTGAAGGATAGTTGGGCCAGCCAAGGGGTAAGATTCCTTGTCAGAAGGGGGATCAGGAGGAGACGGGGGAGATTGGTCAGCAGAGAGCGTCTCCGCCTCTAAGCTGACCTCTCTTTTCCTGCCTGTTCCTTTGGATTGCAACCCTCTACCTGAGGTTTGGTACAGGTATGTGAGTGGTGCCCTACTTGACCACAGTTATGGCATCCTTTTCTCTTAGATGGCCCACTTGAGCCTAGGGTCATAATGCACAGAATGTGGGAGGTGGTTCCTGTATTGTTGGCCTTAATTTGCGCACTACAGTACCCCCATGGGTCACGTGCATGTCCTATAAGAGGGTCTTGATACTCTTCATTGAAGTAAGGGAAGCTTTGTGGGCCTTGAAGTGCAGACATAGGAGTTGGTTCACCTATAAAGCGTTCAAGCATGCTGTGTACGCTTCCCGGGGAGTTAATTGTCAATTGGTGATCAACTGTTGTCCTTCAATATAGAAACAATCAGCAAACTCAGCCAAGTTTTCTTTGGGCTTAAATTCAATATGCATAAACAAATCCTTCTTGACTTCCAAGCTGAGATCTCCTCCAAACTCTTCAATTAGAAGTTGCTTCATGTCATCCCAAGTGATAATAGAAGGGAGTTTGGGGACCACAACTTCTTGGCATGTGGGATGCAGGCAGGCAAGAATATGCTCCTTCTTAAGTTCATCAGTGGCCCTAAGCATTGCAGTCTCATAGATTGTCAGAAAGGCAGCAATGGTACTGGTTTTAGGGTTGAATATCTGCTTGAACAAAGGCTTGTAATTGTGGTCAATGAATGAGGAGATGGATTGACTGTTGTCACCTGGGTTGAGGACGTTAATGTGGGGATTGCCCTCAAACTTGGATTCAGCAGCAGGTTGTCTAGCCCAGAGGAGTCAAAGGCTTTCCTCTAGAGTATCCAAGAAAGAGCTGTTCTGTCCACTAATATCTCTAGTGGTGGCAGCAGCAACTCCAAATTTGGCAATCTTAATTTGTTGCACCAATAAGGTGCCAGCAATCCTGTCAAAGCGAGTGGTCAGGGAAGTGATCTGGGCAACCAAGGGGATGACCTGTCCATTCATTGTTTCAGTAAAGCAGGAGAGTTTTTGTACCTCTCTCTCTAATGCATCCTGCCTATCAGCAACATCATTTATCACTTCTGCTAGCTGATCCAGGGCAAGGGCGCAGTTGACCTGGGGTTGGCCTTCCAAACCAGGACAGCAACCATGATTGCTCTGAGCAGGAGTATTAATGACTTCAGTTTCCTCTTTACCTTCAGACTCAGAGGACAAGTCCTCAGGATTGGAGAGGCGTTGTCTTAAGTACTCAATTTTTCATTGCAAAGTAACTACTTGGTCAGTGAGCAAAGCAATGTGAGGTTTGGGCATAGGTTCAACTGGAGGGAGGTTCTGGACAGAAGATTGACGCAAAGTGGTAGCCTTGAGCTTGGCTATTGCTTACCATACCTTGGCTTCAAAGTCAGATGGGACCTCAACAGGAGGAGCGGGAGGAGTCACCTCAATAGATGCTACTCTATCATCCACATAACTTTGCACTTGATATAGAGTGTCGCCTAGTGTAGCCTTATCCAGACCATATTGATGCTGCAGATGGTTCCCCAAGTATCAACATGAGTTCCAACCAATTTGAGTTGAGAATTAATATGTTCTCAAATTGGGTAAGTTTGATAACCAGAGTCTCAAAATCCTGACAATGCTTTAGAAGAGCGGCCTCGGTTTGACCAGGCCACATTGCTTGACGCTCATCCAATTTGCACAGTTAATCCTTGATATACCCATGGAGCAAGGAGCAAAGGGAATTCAGTGATGAGGTTAGGTATTTCTGGGAGGCCAGCAAGTCACACTGGTTATCCAAAAAACACACAAAGAGACTGTGGGACCATTCTTGATATGCCATATTTTGAGCATGGTTGTTTGAGACAGCAGTGGCTGCAGAATTTACAAGCTGGTTCTGGGATCCTAATACAAGTTGATGGTGAACCAGGGTGGGTTGGATGAACTGTTTGACTAACACACCAATCATATCCATGGACTCCATCAGCGCAGGGGGGAGACCAAAGTCCAAGAGGAAGGAATACAGGTCTTAGGAAGCATACCTGGGACAGAGACTAGGGATAGTATACATTGCCACAGTGCCAGAGTGGAGTAGGGAGCGGGCAGCAGAACGAGCTTGCTTGTAGTTGAGAGAGAAAGCTGGAAGGGGGGCCCACACGGGCCCGGGGGACAGCACCAGTACCATGGGAGTTGAGGGAGCATTGGTGATGTCTTCTTCTAGAGGAGGACTAGAAACAAAGGGAGAAAGACCAGAGAATGCACATGAGAACAGGGTAACCAAGGGGCTTGCAGCCCCTGTAGTGAGCACCATTTTGTTGTGTTTGGCTCCTGGGGACAACATCCAGGAGGACACGGCAGGAAATCTTTATAACAAAAGATTTGAGGTTTAAAGCTAGCCTTGGGTTAGCCTTCAGGGCAAAATTAAGGGCACATACCTTAATTTCCTGGAATACAAGATGAGAAAATCCTTTTGGCAAAAAGGAAAGGAAAAAGCTTGAAGAATATTAAAACCAACACAAATGTGGATAAACTTGTCTTTATTAGGAGAAATGATTCTACTTAAATAGTAGACAAGGGTTGATAATCACTCATTAGGTAGACAGAGTGGCAGAGGGGGTCACATTGAGATGAGGTCATACCAGGATCATTCACAGACAGGTATGATAATCTGGAATGGGTGGATATTGGCACAGACTCATTTACAGAAAGCAAGGAATTCCCGAACTCAAAAGCAAAACCAGTCAAATCTTTGCATTTATCATTATTTGAAGGCCATATTGAAATAGCATTAATGGCGCGATTTACAACGCCGTGTCTTGACAGACCACAAGTCGCTCCAATATTTCAACATGCAGTCCCACTTAACACGCCACCAGGCAGGCTGGGTCAAGCGTCTATCTCCTTACCAGTTATGTATCGAGTACAAGCCTGGAAAATAGCTCATCACGACAGATGCCCTCTCAAGGCTCTATGTGGCGTCCATCACCGGGGACAATGGTTTGGACCCCAATTGGCCAATGCTCTACCTCCAACCTGAAGCAACTCACTATGAAGGTCTTAATTTGGTAACCATCTCCAAACTGAAGGAGAATAAAAGTCAGTTCACCACCAATGCAGGCGATGTCTGCCCCCGCACGGAGACATGAGAAAAGACACCCTATATTCCCACTACACAGCGAGGTGACACCATACTGTACTACCACCGCAACTTGGGCCATGTCAGAGGATGCAACCTCTTTGAAATCATGAAACATAAGGTTTGGTGGCTGCGTATGCGCCAAGACATCTTGGATCTCCTTGAGACATGTGTGTTGTATGAAGATAATATGTCAAAGCCTGCACCCCCCAAGTCCGTCCTACCCATTAAGGCCATGGAACCCTTCAAGCAGTGGGCCCTTGACATCGTTGGACTTCTCCCCAAAACCAGACTTGGAAAGAAATATATCATCACAGCCATTGACTACTTCACCTGCTGGCCAGTAGCGTGGGCAACCACAACCACACCGCCACCACCATCACTCGCTTCATTGGCAAGGAAATTGTGGCCCGTTTTGGACAACCCAAACACCTCATTACGGACGGGGGTCCTGAGCTCGTTAGACATGTCATGAAAGTGTACTGCGCCAAAAATGCCCTACAGTGAATAGTCACAACCCCATACCATCCGCAAGCCCATGAGCATATAGAGCAATTGAATGGCTCCCTGGTCCAGTTGATCACCAACCTCTCACAGGAACATCCTAATACTGCCTGGACTGAACATCTTCCCACTGCACTGCTCATTTTATAAGTGAGAATCAACAGGGGCACCGGGTTCAGCCCCAGCTCCTTGGCCTTTGGGTCGCCCGATGATTTGGCAGGAGTAGAACAAGGGAAATTACGATCCACAGTTCCCTTGAAACCCCCCCTTGTTGCCTACCCCTTCCCTGAGCCAGTGGTGCACCAAGGCCTGAGACATTGAACACAAGTGAATTGAGGGAGGGACAAGACACCTTGAGGCCAGATATGCCGTAGGTGACCCCGTCTACACCCTCAACCCCAATTCAGCCAAGTTAGAACCCAACCACTTGGGGCCCTTCAAGACAGCTGCGGTGTATGACAACCACACCTATCAGCTGGAGGACACCCAAGGGAACACCAAAAAGCTTCACCATGATTGCTTGCGCCCCTGCTTCACCATCCCCACACAAAAATTGTTTGTGCGGACCTTCCCAGATCTACCGCAAACTCTGATCCTGGTGTCTGACGACGAGCAGGGGGCAAGGGGGGTGTTGCAACCAAGTTTACCTCCTTGCCTGCTGATGTATCTTAAGATACACAGGGGGCACTCAATGAGTCACCCCTTGACGTAACTAACATTATGGATTAATCTGATGGCAATATCAAATGGCGGGCACTTTCTCCTAATTAGGAGCACTACCAATTTGACCTGCTGATCCCGCACGAGTTATTCCTCAGCTCCAATCCTTACATGGAACATGCCACCCCCTTGTGGCCTGGTGGCTTTCCCCATATAGTATATTAATTGCAGTATTCTATAATAAACAATACCTTATTCTTATTATTCCTGACCTTTCTATTGGACTGTTGTCTTCCCCAATTCAAATACTGAATCCTCATTGGTTCAGTTGCAACATAAAGATAGCTATTTTCATAGGGAATTGAGTTAAAAGTGTATATTTTTATCGTTTTCAGTTATCATATTTGATTTTTATAGCTTTTTCTTAAATCTATGTGGTCACTACCCTAAAAAGTTTTTGAATGTTATTTTTTATTAAATAAAATGTTCAGGAAACAGGTCTATGCTTACTAAAAAAGTGTTGACATTTAGTAGTCTGCATGGACAAAAGCTTGATTCCAACTTTTCAATGCTGTTGACATTGGAGTGTTTTTACTTCTGACTGTCGACATACAGTAAATTGACATGTGGAATGATTTAATTCTGGAAGCTACCAACATAAAAGGTTGGAGGTTCAAAATACACTCTTTCAATATTTTATTCTTTTTTGATACTTCTTTTAAGCCCGTGTGAAAATTTTTGTGATACATCTTTATAGCTGATTTTGCACATTTTTAATTTGTAAAATCTTGAATCTTCTTGAAGAATGTTAATGTTACATTAATTATGGGGGTAGCTTATGAGAATGAAGTATTTTCACCGAAAAAATAAACTGACAATATATTTTTGTAAGCTTTGTATGCTAATCATCTATCTTAAAATTTCAAGACAAGCGTATGTTTAGCAACAAGTGCTTACAATGAAGGTGAACAAATTCTACATCCCTGATAACAATTCCGAGTTCAAACACATTGATCCATCTTAAAATGAACTGTGGAACATCATTTATGTTCTTATGAAATGAATTTACATGGTATTAAAAGGACGATGTTAAAAAGGTACCAAAACCAATCGGAAAAAATAGCTTAAAATAAGATAATATACATTAAACACTGACAATAAAAAATGACAGTAAATAGTACATAAGTGTAGATGTTATTGATGGGGCGCATTCAAGCAGCCGTAAAAATTCGATGTTTTATAATGGACGCTTTAAAAGAACAAGCAAAATTAACTACCGCTAAATCCACCAGAAGTTTTAAATAAAAAGATCTCCGAAATGCATGTTTAGGCAAACGGTGCAAGCTCCCCATAAAACTAGACGAACTCTTCGGCTTTTCCTGTCTGAAAAAAAGTCAGAACATCGTAAGCCAAACTTTTTAAAGCGTTTCTCGTGTTTTTAAGAAAAGCTAAAAAGGTAAAAATTAAGCTTACCGCAAGAAGACCAACGATCAATCCAAATAGGCCTATCACTGAGCCAAAAATTTCAATCACTAAAACTTTGACAAATAGAGTAGGGTTTTGGGCATCAGCCAAGGCTGCTGAGGAACCTGTAAGCCCGACAGCCAACCCACAAAAGAGGTTGCACAATCCGACAGTCAATCCACCCCAAAAGATGGAGAATCCTAAAAACACGATTAGCAACCTGTTACAGTTTTAGGACGAGAGTTAGAAGATTTAACAATCGCTCTGGTTTCAGTTGTGAAATACAAGTGAAAATTTTCTTCTCAGAGGAATAGCAAATATGATATATAGAAGTTTTAAGTGAAAATACCTGTGTAATAGTTTGCAGGAGAAAAGGTCCCGTGGCCTGAATGAATTGAAGTAACGTGCGAAAGTTTAGAAGAAAAAACAATTGCCATGATGATTCCGTGAGATGGCTACAACTTCACAGAAAATAATAGAAATGAGATTTTTTGGTCTGGATTCGGGGTGCTTTGACAGCTCCACCAAGGATGGAAGCACCAGTCAAAAAGATTCCCCAGGCAGCACCAACAATCGAAAGAGAAATGCAGAGTCCGATTCCCATATTCATCCATAAATACGGAGAAGTTTCAATTAAGAAATTACCAACATCGAACTTGGAACCTTGCCCAGTAAAAAGCAAGTACAAGGCAATAGCTACAGATAGTGCTGCTACGTATGTAATCCCATAGGAATAATAGTTGCTGGAATAAGAAGACGAATACGCCATTCTAAAGAGTTCTAGATGGCTGTAGCTTTAAAGTAAAAATTAGTTTAAGTTATTTATGCAACTAGAAAGACTCTAGGCTTGGGTAAAAAATATTAAATAGAATATTCACTACATCTACTTAGGCGGTCTAGTAATATCGTATCGCGAAATTCAAAGCTATAAATTAACCCGCGGTAATTGTTATGTGAAGCTTACATATGAAACTATCTTTATGAGCTTAAACGAAGGTATGTAGCAAGTAGAAAGGGCTTAGGCTATCAGAGTGGCTAGGGGGTGTCCTCCCATTTTAGAAGCCAGGTGACGAACTTCAATCACCAATGTAGAGGTAATCAATACATTATCGAAGTAATCTACATCCCATGTCATAACCAACTCCCACCCAGCATTCATCATGCAACCAAAGCGTACTTCATTTGATTGGTGACTCTGATTAAAGCACCAATGGTATTAAAATACTACCAGAAAGAGCCAATTACGATTCTGAGTGATGCTCCGCCATTGTATTAGGCTGACGCATAAAAAGGTATATTAAAACAATTATGTTTAGCTTCATAGACTGATTGTACATTTCTTCGTAAACAATACTTAAAAAAGATGGTAGAAATTAATTTATAAAAATTCAATATATTTCATGATCAATAAGATTATTTTCCTATTAAATTGCATTTTGAAATCAATACTGCATCTGCGTATCATGTGACTGCTTACATAACCACAAATAGAACATAAGTCTAGCTAAGGGTTATAGGTAGATAGTAACCTTACAGTAGCTTTCTAAGCTATGGCGATAATCAAAGTTGAGTCATCTGTAAACGCAATAAACAAAAAATTAAAAAGTACTGGTGTAAAATATACATTCTGATAACATGGATTTGGGATGTTGATGGGTGAAAGGACTCAACAAAACAACAAACAGCTCAGGTTACAAAAGAAAACAATTAAAATGTGTTATGAACTTCATGAAATCATAAACAAATTTTTTCAGGCATCTTTTCATGCACACATGTTTACTATGTAGATCAGTGATAAAATATACTCAGTTGCAGTGGGTCAAAACTCATACCAAAAATGAAGCATAGCAGCAACTCAACCTAAAAACAAAATCACTCAGTTATTGTGTGAAGTAAGGTGAACACAAGTATGCTACCCAGCTATCTTAAATAAGATACATTATCTGAAACATAAACCATAAAAATATTGTGTTGGGTGCTTCTATTTGGCGTAAAATCTGGGAAAAGGGGGAGGAAATTATTTCAGATATTCTAAAATGGGCGTTGTAAAACCAAAAACAACTAATTAAGAAATAAAAATCTATAAATGTGCATCTGAATGGTCTTTATTACAATTTAATAAACATATACCAATAAAAAATTACATAAAACTAGAGCTTTAACCTAATTTAGATTAATTTAGTACTTTATTTTATAATAAAATAGAAGAAACACAACAACAGAGTGACAATGCAGCTGGTGCGCACTGTGGTTGAAGATGTACCTGTGAGTCAAAAAACAGAGTGAGCACAGCAAAGATGCCCACTCAAAAAGATGAAAAAATATCAGAAGATATAAAAGTTCTACTGATGCAACAGCCAGCTCAGGTAGCCCAGGCAGTGAGAAAGCAGAGTATAACCCCAAGGGTGCCCAAGCTATCAAAAAAGGTCACTAAAGCTGTCACATTCAAGATGGTGAGCAACAGTAAAGTTGATCTTGTGTCTTTGATTTATTCATCTGTGTACCTCAAGTGTCAGGATACCAGCTTTCTGAATTAGGGATATTGGTTGCAGCCTCAGGTGTGGCAATTGGCTTAGAGGGAAAGATCCATCACAAGAATGGTCCTAATTTGATAATATAATATAAGAAACATCACGGCCAAGAACAAGGGCCAACAGAAGGGACAACATAATCTATAAAACCCATTAAAGTGATATAAAGCACTTCAAGGTGTCGAGTGTTGATATAATATGAGATCTCAACAGAAGTCTGCAGGTGGTTGAGATAGGGTGTTTAAGAGGTGTCATGGGTATTAGGTAAGCGGACAGATCATTATATTTATCCCAAAATAATAAAAGTTGTACAATGTACCAAGTGTCCTCTCTATTAAAGGTGTCTGGTTATCTAGTTTGAGACACAGAATCTACAAGAAGACAATCTCAAGTGTGAAGTTCTTGTAATCTGGGTTTAATAAGTATTCAGTAAAGTGCATGTGGCCAAAAAAGCACCAGGTAGTTAATAAATTGCAGGCTGGGAGTCTGCAGGACAGTCAGTGGATTGATGGTTTTAAGCAGGAGCACCCAAAAAGCTAGGCTAAAGATGATACAGAATTAAGATAAGATAATTTATTACTTGATTGAACCAGAGGATTATAAGGTCCTTATTATAAAAAATGATGATAACACCTTATTTAAACTTGACAGGCATATATACTTAATTTTCAGGGGTTTTTTTATGGCAGCGATATAATATTTGGGCAGTCTGGTGCCAGGAAGTTAGGGCATTGGAGAAGCTTTGTGTTTGGGTGGGTTGTTATTGGTCAGATCTTGTGAATAGCTTCATAGAATTTTCTGTTTACAAACCTTATTTCTAATATCAGGCCAGCCATCCAATTGTGTGTTAGTTTTCATGCTGGAGGGAGATATCTGCTGACTTTCCTTGGTGGGTTTTATGTTAGATATAGCCAATATCTTCTTTTGGCAAGCAGCTGCTTCTGTTTAGGAGCAGTAATCAGGGGGAACATGATTGGAATTAATCCTTTCAGGCTTTAGAAAAAAAACACATTTAATTTGTGGACTCCTAATTAAATAAACCTCATATTTGATCTCAAAAAATGTGGGTGTCTGGGTGCTTGGCCCTCTGGGCAGGCAGGCTGAAGAATGTGAGGTTCTGGGTTTGATCCTTAATTTTTTGCTTCAAAATGAGGAGCAAAACGTCATTCATGAAATCAAGGAATTGCTTTCATCAAGCATGATACAGAAAATCCAACCAGTGTTTGACACTACTGTAAATTCAGAACCTAAATGTAAAAATGTGGGATTGTGAAATTCTTGGTCCAAATTTTGTATCACATTTGCAGGCAACTCAGCTGAGTGAAAAATAAAATATTTAATAAAATCAACCATTTAATTTGACGTTTTTTGATTTATTTATATTGGCAAATATCAAATTCTTTGAGCAGATGACTCAACTAAATAAAGACAAAACACAGCAAACAAATTCAGGATACATGAATCAAAAATGCAGGATTATAATTGTCATGGCCCTCCATGACATGGTAGCTTTAAAAAGTCATGTTTTAAAAGCTTGGATTGATAAAGCTACTTCTTGCCGTCAGAAAGCTACCTTGATGAGCTCCCTAGGTACCCTAGATCAAAAGTTATGGCAATTTAAAGAGCTGAGTTCAAAAACCCTGTCAACATGTCCCAAAATGATTGCAATATTGGATTTCAAATCAAGACAAGCAGCAATTAGTGAGCAGCCAAATCCAATCATATCTCAGCTTCCAGTGATCAGTTTTGGACATTGTGATGTATTTCAAGAGGTTTGCAGTGTCAATGCCAATCTATCATTATTTATGCTGTTAAATTATAATAGTTTTAAAAGCTATGGCAACTGTAAAGTTCCATGGCCCACCTTTGGCCCTGGATTGGGATGTATTTCTCAGGCCATCAAAAAAAGTGGCCCATGTGCAGGCAAAACCCCTCCAAAACCCAGAGGACTTGGCCCACACAGTGGATGAACGCTTTGTGTTGGCTTTTCCGGCTGAAGTTCCCATTTCTCCTTTGAAGTCCCCTCCAACTGCGGAGGAGACATTAATTCAGCTAGATTGTTTGTTGTCCTGGTGCCGCCTGGTCCTGAAATAATTAGCAGGCCAACAGAAAAATGCAGGCTGCATGAATCCAGAAAAGCCTAACCTGCAGCCCGGGGAAATTGGGTATCAAATCCCGCAATCAGTGGTGTCCCAGGCTGCCAATTCCCCTGGCCCAGAAGTCCCTTGGCCCAAAATAATTGGGTTCTGGAGCTCTCTGATGGAGACGTCAGAGGAAGGCATTAGGGGAAATGCGCACCCTGAGTCCTCGGAAGGCTCCTAGCCAATTGGGGGACTGAGTTTTACATCTGGGCCCACAGCCCCTATTTTTCTTGGTCTCAAACTAAGATAAGATTGGTTAGTACTCTTTAATAGGCTTCCTTTTAGATTGCACTCCAATAGCCCCTTTCATAACCCCTCCCGTCCTATCACCCCCCCTTTACATAAAATGGAAGCATGGGCCGTCAGATCCCTTGCTTACCAATTCCAATTGCTGAATAAACTCCTGACTTTGCAAATCTTTTGTATTATTAAAGTTTGTTTAATAATAAAGATAATTGGTTCAACACCGTTGTTGTCCCTGCCCCGTTTTCCCTGGCCCGCCTGCCTGTCTGCCTGCCTGCCCGTCGTTTTTTTTGTTGGGAATTTTTTGAGTATATTAATTTGGACCATTTTCTATTATTTACCTGTGCACCTGGTCTGCCTGCCTGGTAGTTATAGCAAAAAAGGGGCACCCGCTGAAATCATGTTGTCACTTTGATATAAGATGGCTATGCGGATACTAGTGCCTATTTCCCTCTTGTTATGGTCCTCAAAACCTGTCTTTTGAAGCAAACTTTCCTTGATTTCTTGATCTTCTGAGTTTATTCCTGGTCTGTTTGTAAATGTAATTGGACATCTCACCCAGGTTCCCACCAACACAGTATCTTATGGTTTGTTCCCTTGGTTGTCTTCTTATCTTGAATAATTGTTGCCACCTTTAGAATCTGTTACTACTGAAACTCCTTCTTCTGACTTGGACAATACTTCCCCCTTGCGCCAAATCCCTGATTCAAATGCAGAAGCCCCTTCCTCTTGGGATCACTCTCTGTGGTTACTTACTGGAGCCATGGTCATGGCTTTGGATGCATACTTCCCTCCCCTTTCACATCCGGTCTCCTTTGGGAGGCCCCTTCAAGCAGCTATCTCAGTCTTGCACTGGATGGCATCCTGGTGGTTGGTCCCACCAGGATGGGAGCCAGACTTTGTTAGTCTAGCCCCCCCTCTCTTACAGCAACAACCAAAAATACTTCAGATTTAAGCAAAATGATTTCAGATTTGAACAAAATCCAAGTTGCGCGAGATTCAGGGTTCAATTAATTTATAAAATTTCAGTTAATAAATGAACTGTCAAACAAAAAACAAAATTTCACTAGCCCATTATACAAAACCATATCAAACATCAAGTGGTGTAGTTCAAACCACAAATGAAATGAATTGACACAACAAGTGAGATGGATGGATGCTGTTCCAGAGTATATTATAATCCAATCAAAATTCATATGAGGCACAACAGAAGGGCTAAAATGAAACAAAATTTGAGCAATCTAGAAGTGAGATTCCATAAGCACAAAACAAAATGAACTCACACAAGATGTGTAATATGAGCAGCCTAAAATAGAAAAATAACAGTTTAACAGCCAATCAACAGCTATCCAATTTAGGAACAGAGGTATTTTATTCATTTTCATGGCTCCAGATTTGTATGGAATGGTTTTGAGAGCCTTCCAAATTTTGACTTGTGATTACAATAAAAATAAATCATTAAATTTTAAAATTCCTACTTTTAGTGATTTTATCCTAGGTTTATCATGAATGACATTTCAATACTTGTATTGAAAGCCCAAGAGTCAAACCCCAGTCCCCTGAAGGTGGATTGGACCCCCAGGACAGCCAGGACCCGCCAATCTGTTAAGTCACAGACTTGAATTGTTAATTTGCCCCGCAACCCACCGGCCTAATACTGAGGATTCCCCAAATGATTGCCAGATTGCCGCCAAAACAGTGCACTGGAGACCCATACCTACGCAGGAAAAGTGGTCTGCCTAAAGGAGGTTGGGAAAAGACCTGCTAATAGCCCTACCAACAAACATCAGCTGTTGCCAGTCTCCAGTCCAGAAAATATATTGCAAATGGCTAACTCAGGTGACATGGTGAACAATGGTGGCAAAACAAAGCACTGCCACTTCTGTTCCCCAGAGCCAGTCCAACCAAGAACTGCTGAACCGGTGCCACTGAGGACCCAGACCTATGCAGAAGCCGTGGCTTGGGTGAGGTCCACTACTAGCTCTGCCAATAAGCACCAACTGCTGCCAGTCCCAAGTCCAGAAAGAGGAATGCAATTAGCCCGCTCAGGTGATATGGTGAACCAAAGCAGTGAAATTAAGCATTGCCAATTTTGTTTGCCAGAGTGTACCCAACCAGAACCTGATGCCCTCCAGACCCTAAGCCAATATCCTTACCCTACCGGCAGACCACCCATGGACCTGAAGCCTGCAAAAAGCGAAGAAGCAAAATCACATGGTATAAGAACGCTGGCAGTGTGGTGATGACTGCATTGTCATTTTTGATAATAAAGTTTATGAACCTTTTGTTTGAAAAAATTCTACCCTATCTAGTCTTAGTGATCTTCCATCCTAATTTCAGCCAAGTAGATAACTAGGCCGGTGCCCCCTCCAGAGACCAACCTGCCAAACCGTCCCAGGCATTATACCGTCCCCCAGGAGCCCCCTTTGGACCTGTGCACTTTACTGAATACCCGCCCAGCCCGGCCTATTCAGAGTACAACTTGAAAACCATCCTCATTGCCAACCCATTGGCAAGGACTAGAAGTACTGAATACATAAGACAAAAAGGAAAGAGGATTGAGATACTGCCCTTATTGTTCAAGGACAAGTACAACTACCTATCAGCGTACTTTGTTCCCATGACTCCACCATTAACTCTAAGACCAGACCGCCCACTGGAACCTATCACTGCAGCCAAGACCACCTCTATCAAACTGTTTGGAGTACTCTACATTACTTTGCCAGGATTGGTGTATTACATGTCCCCAACTCCGGACCCTGGTCCTTGCTTGGGCAATCTGTATCTTACATTATCAAGTTAGCACTAATTCTATGGTGGGCCTTACCCGCTGGCTTGGTTGCACCTCACCCAGAGACGCCCAATGCCTCTACCTATGACTGGCTTCCTGACAGGTTTTTTTACAATGGTTTTCAACAGTAACATCTTTGATGGCACAAGCATCCAAGCCAGCTTCAATGGAGGCAAGGCTCAGGGCGTGGAGGCACCTGTTTACACCCAAGCCTTTGAGGCAGGTAACAAGGAAGCTGACCTGTACCTGACCCCCAACCCATATAGCTTTGACTTGTTCAGTAGTCACATAGTGTCTATCTCTGCCCCTGCTCCTGTACCCACCCCTGCACAAGCTGCCCACCAATCAATCAATCAATCAATCAGGATGGCAACCTTGATTTGGAACAACTTCCTGCCACCAGTCAACCTGCCCCCTACAGCCAATCAGGCTTCAGCTCCCCTGGCCCAGCGCCCCAAGCAACAAATCATCACTGCCCAAATTCTTCAGGAAATTGTGGCACTGAATCTACAGGGTCTGTCCTGGGAAAAGATTGCCGCCCAGTTGCAATTTACCCGAGCTACTGTTATGCAGGAATTCAACAACCTGATGAATACTGTAAATTCAGAACCTAAACGTAAAAATGCGGGATTGTCAAATCCTTGGTCCAAATTTCAAATCACTTTTGTGGGCAACTCAGCTGAGTGAAAAATAAAATATTTAATAAAATCAAACATTTAATTTGACTTTTTTGATTTATTTAAATTGGCAAATTTCAAATTTCTTGAGTAGATAACTCAACTAACAAAAGACAAAACTCAGCAAACAAATGCAGGATACATAAATCAGAAATGCGGGATTCTAATGTACAATTTGAGATTTCCTGTATTTCAAACAAATCATGGTCATCATGTAAAACTTAACAAATCTGAAATTGCGGGGTTGTCAAATCCAAGAACCAAGTTTTAAATCATAATTGCAAGGAATTTGAAATAAATATAATTTATGGGTGTCTCAAAAAGGATGCCAAAGGATCTAAAGTGGATTTGTGCTGATTCTTTTAGGAATCATAGGCATTCTCAAAAATCACCCTATTTTATTTTAGGATGGCTAAAATTTAGATGCTTGATTACAGTAGATTTCAGAAAATACTAATATAAAATAAAACTATATATTACAATCTTTTTTTACCATGTTACCTTTTCCTTGGTGTGTTGATAGTTCATTTGCTGTTGATAAGGTGTTTGCATTTAATTGGATGGTTTCACCTCCAGTTGCCTTGGCAATAGGAAATCAAGCCTCTGCGACCACAGTTGGTCTCGGGGAGGCGGCTTGATTTCCTATTGCCAAGGCAACTGGAGGTGAAACCATCCAATTAAATGCAAACACCTTATCAACAGCAAATGAACTATCAACACACCAAGGAAAAGGCAACATGGTAAAAATAGATTGTAATATATAATTCTAATTTATTATTAGCATTTTCTAAAACCAACTGCAATCAAGCATCCTTAATAGCAATACATAAACACAGTGTGATAAAAAAGTGGTTTACTTTCCTCCCTCCTTTCTTCCTTGAAAGGAAGTTTGTTTGGCCCCTTGGCTATGCCAGGGGTCAAAAAACTTTTAAAAAATTTCTGCGTCATCAGGAGAGTAGTTCATAAATCATTATATGGGTTTATGGTTGCTATATTAGTGATTTAGAGTGCAGAATATTGCATCATTTCCAGTTTAGACAATTTTACATTTCACTTAATTTCATGTCTAAATATGGTTGTTGAGATTGGACTTTTATTTGATTTTATCCAGAGTAGAGCTTCTTGATTTGGGTTGATTTGTCCTAGTTTCTTACTGTACATTCAATTTGGATTCCAGTTCTTGCAATTAATGTCTGAGTTTACTAGTGGCATTCAAAAGTGATTTGAAATTTGGTTCTTGGATTTGACAATCCCGCAATTTCAAAAAACATAGTAAACTTAATGAAAATGGTTGATGGATTTAGAAACTTCAAATCTGATTCCAGTTAATTCATTTTGTCCATTGGAAATATGCAGTTTGACTTGAACTTTGCAGTGTCTATGGGTTCCCGCATTTTTAAAAATTCAAATAAAAATACAAAGAATTCAATTTAAATAAAAAAGGCTGTCCTGCAAAAGCAATTCAAAATTTGGACCAAGGATTTGACAATCCCGCATTTTTACATTTAGGTTCTGAATTTACAGTAAGGGGAATCTGATTGGGACAGCCAAAAAGCCCAAGAAGGCCCCAAAGTCCCAAATCACAGAGGCGTATCCAATAATGCTTGACCACCTTCAGCGGGATCCCAAGCTTCCCTTGACCTAGGTCTGGAAGCAATTTGCGCACCATAACATATGGGTGTCTGAGCGCATGGTGCAGCTCTGAATGTATGGGAAGGTGGCTTCTATACAGGTTCTTACCAATTTTTGCCGGCAACCAATGGGATGGCACTGAGGATTCCTCATATGACACTGCCATCAAATCAACCCTGGTCTGTTGCCTGACTAGTCTAACTGATGATGTCATGTTCATCTCCTATTACAAGCTATCAATAGCTTTTGATGATTTTGGCAAGCAAGGAAGAGCCGCCACTCAAAAAGGAAGGAAGAAGGTCAAGAAGGGGACATTCATTGGTGCATTCCTGGCTGTTTCAGCCAAGGATTTTGTCTACTATTGGACAAACCCAGATTTCATTGATGGCTACTCATGCAACCACATCCTCAGTGGATTACTAGACTCCTGGGATGGCTCAAATTCCAAGCACCAGGGTTTCTTGAGCCACCAGATGGAGGGTAGCTCCACCAGCCTGAGGTCATCCAGAAACGCGGGCATCAGGCCTCTGTTTACCCTGCTGGCCATGCAAACAACCATCTGGACGATCTTGTCTTCTTCAACATGGGATCCACACTACAGGAGCGCTACCCTCAGGCTTTCAATGACCTTTATCTTGGGGTCTTTGACCACAAATTTCTCTTTGGCCGCCAAATGGTGGCTGACTTATTTGCGCAAATGGTTTTCCACGTGAACATGGGCAACCAATCATGTAAGGATAAGTGCCTTCCACCTCAGGCCACTGACACTTACCAGCCCATCCAGCCAATGATCAATGAGTCTACAACAAGTGTTATATGGTAGCCATCATGCAAAATCCTCCTGCCTCCACCCCTGCCACCAACACCCCTCACCCGCAAGCCCAACCCACCCAATCCCAGACCCCCCCCAGGCCAGCACTGCCTCTATGTCTTCCTTCCTGCGGTATTTTGCCTCCTAGGTATCACTCTTCTCTGCCCCAATAAACCCACTGTTGCCAAAATTTTTCTATTTATATTTACTTTATTTCAAATTTCAATTGGTCATGTTCTCTTTGTTTATAGTTGGTTTTATACTTTTGTTCAGCTTATTTCTATAAAATCATATACTTAATATGTCATGTATCTAGATCCAGAACACAGCTATTTTTAGTAACCAGACACAGCCCCTTGTAAAAATATTAACAACAATTTGGTGTACAGCTAAAGTTGAATTAGAAAATTATGTGTTAACTGTTTTTAGATAAAGTTGTTACTGATCCAAATTCAAAACCTTAATGATAAACTTTAAGCCAATCAGGAGCCTAGTGATAAAGTGATTGTTGTGACACAAAGGTTCATTCAATAATTCTTTGGTGTATGTGCGCTAATTAATATGATTGGCTGGATGTTTTGCCATTATACGCCATTGCCTCTGTGGCAAGTTGTTGATGGAATAGTGCCCAATTGGCTGCTGGGTTAGCACTAGTCCATCATTAACTTGCCACAGCGGCAGAGGCGTACAATGGCAAAACATCCAGCCAATCATATTAATTAGCGCACATACACCAAAGAATTATTGAATGAACCTTTGTGTCACAACAATCACTTTATCACTAGGCTCCTGATTGGCTTAAAGTTTATCATTAAGATTTTGAATTTGGATCAGTAACAAATTTATCTAAAAATAGTTAACACATAATTTTCTAATTCAAATTTAGCTGATCACCAATTGTTGTTAACATTTTCACAAGGGGCTATTCCAAGCGCCAAAAATAATATGGTAATCAAGGAAACAATGCTAACACAAGGCAAACAACACATATTGAGATGAGTGTAAAACATATACAAAATGGGTAAAAAGATGGGATAATATAGTAAATGGGAAAACAAAAAGGCATAAACAAAGAGGCAACAGTATCAAAATAATACAGAATTTATTGGGGCAAAAGCTATAAAAACATATGAAAAGGTTAGTAAAAATCAATGAGAGAATTGGAGAAGCTTCTGAAGGATCTTGACTTGGCAATTGCCAAAATCAAAGACATTGACCGCAAGGTCAAAGCCTAGTGAAGTCTGCTGTCCTTGACAGAGATAAAATAGACAAGGTGTCCGCAAAGGCCCTAATGAAAAAAATGTCAGACACCCCTGAGAAGACCATTGAGTATCTTCTCAACAGCCAGAAGACGGTGGTCAAGGACCTGCAATTTAAGGCATACAATCTTTCTGCGCCGTCTGTCTGGGTTGACAACCCAGAGATGTATGAACATGTCATGAATGACATTTCAATACTTGTATTGAAAACCCAAGAGTCAAACCCCAGTCCCCTGAAGGCAGATCAGACCCCCCAGGACGGTCCAGGACCCGCCAATCCACTAAATTACAGACTCAAATTGTTGAATTACTCTACAGCCTGCCGGTCTAATACTGAAGATTCCCTGAATGATTGCCAGATTGCCACCAGACCAGTGCCACTGAAGACTCATGCCTACACAGGTGATGTGGTCTGCTTAAAGGAGGCTGGGGAAAGATCCATCACTAGCCCTGCCAACAAATACCAGCTGTTGCCAGTTGCCAGTCTGGAAAAAGTATTGCAATTGGCCAGCTCAGATGACGTGGTGAACAACAATGGCAAAACAAAACACTGCCACTTCTGTTCCCCAGAGCCAGTCCATCCAGGACCTGCCAAACCGGTGCCACTGAGGGCCCAGACCTACTTGGAAGCTGTGATTTGAACAAGACCCACTATTAGCCCTGCCAATAAGCACCCACTGCTGCCAGTCCCTAGTCCAGAAAGGGGAATGCAATTAGGCCGCTCAGGTGACATGGTGAACCAAAGCGGCAAAATTAAGCATTCCTGTTTGCCAGAGTGTGCCTGACCAGGACCTGATGCCCTCCAGACCCCAAGCCAAGATCCATGCCCTACCGGCAAACCGCCCATGGACCCAAAGCCTGCAAAAGGCAAAGAAGCAAATTCACATGGTATAAAAACGCTGGCGGTGTGGTGATGACCACATTGTCATTTTTGATAATAAAGTTTATGAACCTTTGGTTTGAACAAATTCTACCCTATCTAGTCTTAGTGATCTTCCATCCTAATTCCAGCCAAGTAGACAACCAGGCCGCTGCCCCCTCCAGAGACCAACCTGCCAGACCGCCCCAGGCCTTATACTGTCCCCCAGGAGCCCCCTTTGGACCTGTGCATTTTACTGAATACCCGCCCAACCCGGCCTATTTGGAGTACAACTTGCAAACCATCCTCATTGCTGACCTGTTAGCAAGGACTAGAAGTACCAAATACATAGGACGTGAAGTAAAGAGGATCAAGATATTGCCCTTATTGTTCAAGGACAAATACAACTACCTACCAGAATACTTTGTTCCATGACTCTGCCATTAACTCCAAGACCAGACCACCCACTGGAACCTACCGCCACAGACAAGACTGCCTCTACCCAACTGTTTGGAGTACTCTACATTACTTTGACAGGATTGGTGGATTCCATGGTCCCCAACTCCAGACCCTGGTCCTTGCTTGGGCAATCTGTATCTTACATTATCAAGTTAGCACCCATTCTATGGTGGGCCTTACCCGCCAGCTTGGCTGCACCTCACCCCAAGCCACCCAATGCCTCTACCTATGACTGGCTTCCTGACAGAACATCTCAAACCAACCAAGCGTGCCAGAACAGAGAACAAATAACTGTCTGCACAACTGCTTGCGCCAAAATGGCCAAGCCTGCTGAAGCAGCCAGCAAGGAAGAAACACGTGATGGTAACATAAAAAAATAAAATTAATAAAAATTTGTAAATACTTACCTGTTTTTTAGAGAACATAGACGGTGAACTCTGCCAAGTACTGGTCACCTTTTTCCCTGCCACATTATATGCCAACTACGCCACTCATGTGGCCAAGCTGCTGTATATGTTCCCCCTGTCTTGCAGGAGCTGGAGGACTGCATCCACGGGTCCTTTCCAATGTTGCAGGAGGCATTGACCAGGCTGACATATGGCAAGGGGGCATCCAAGTGGGCAGTTACTGCCTACAAGGATGCCCAACTGGTCTGCCTGGACCCAGTTAACCTCAATGGAGTTTACTGTGTAAACTCCATTGAGCTTGTTTGGGTAGTCCTGGCAACGCTCCCATTCAAGAATGTACCAGAGATAAGCCGGGCTCATGTGGCTGCTTGCTTCTGCTACCCCTTGGAGCACACCCTATCTTACCTTCTGGACAACTTTGGGTGCACAGTGGGCAAATTGGCTGTTGCAGACGCAACAGCTGTCAAGAAGACAAAGATCCTCCTTTCCGGCTTTGGGTTGGCCTGGAGTGCCAACAAGACAGGGGTCCCTTCAGCCATGGAGCTGACCTTTGCAAAGACCAAGCATGATAAGAAGATCAGTGAGGTTTTTAATAAATTATGTGAGTTTACCAGTGAAGCCTTTGCCCAGCAAAGGCTTCACTTGGTGGTTTAATTCAGGTATCTCTTCTACTTTGGAATGGGCGCCAGCGTGGAGTATCTTGACAGGGTCCTTTTAGGAATTGACAAGGCCCAGCTCTCACTTGACAGGAAGAAGGTCCCCCTGGGTATGACTCAGTGGATCACATCATCCAGGACGCCCTATCCTAGCTGGTATCTACAGGTTTGCAGCCCCGCCAGAAAAGCTGCTCCTCCATTTGCACCTAACCCTACTCCCCTTTATCAGCAGGTGGGAGTTTTTTAATAAGGGTGTATCCACTGTCCACGGTGTGGCAGTGAAGGTTGTGCGCCAACTCCATTGCGGGGTGGGTACATACAGAAGAACTCACTACAGGCGTTCTTAATAAATTCTCTCTTCCAATAAATTTCATTACAATTTGTGTTATTTTTATTATAATAAAATTTTCTAATTCTTATTTTAGCAAACAGGATTTGCAGAATATATCCCAGAGAGGGCTTAATAAAAGCATATAATATATTTCAATAAAATCTACTTCTGATTCTTACACATTACATTTAACTTTTTTTGATTATTATATTTATTTTCCAAAAGTGATATTAATGTGTTTGCATAATCCAGTATCAAGAGTTTGGGATACCCTTAGACAACACAATAAATAATGATTATAAATAAATAAATAAATTAATAACCTTCATTGATTGTCCTACTGAATGTGATTGCAGGCTTGGAAACATCTAAATATAAAATGATAATTAATAAATCTTGAATATTAAATTAGAGGATATAAAAAAATTAGACACACTAAGCCTTTAATTGATTGGCTGTTTGGCTAGGTACACGGGGATGAACAAATCAGTGTGGCCATAGAATTTGGCCACAGTCTCAGCTGGGAGGGTGTGGATCCCAGCCTGCAGCAAATTAAAGAGGTCCTCAGTCCCAGTTGGGGTTCCTTGCTTGATGACTTGCTTGAGCCACCCAAAGACTTCCTTGATGGGATTTAGGAATGGCAAATAGGCTGGGAGGAAGAGAAGGCGTAAATTTGCCATGGCCAATTGCTGGGGGGCCACTGCGCTGTTGGTGTCAATCATTGGGAATTCCTTGAGAATGTCAGCCACTTTGTGGAGATCAACATTGTCCAACACAATGACATTTGTGAAGCCAGGGCTTGTGCGCCTCAGGTGCTCCTGGACCAATCAGAGAAATGATAGAAAGGTACGGCTGTTGAAGGAGCCCAGTATCATTTGGTATAGCTCAACCCCCTTTGGACCAAGGAGAGCCACCATTGAGTAGGCTGTGGCGCAGACTGCAGCACACCAAGCCATCCCGTCATTGGAGCCTTTGGGGACATAGCCATATGCATTGTGCATAGACAAGGCAAATGCCAATTTGTCAACATAGTAAAATTTGACTGTCCCCTTGGCTTTGAGGGCATTGTACGCCTCTGCGTAGTTTTTCTGGGTCTCAATGTTGGTTGGGCTGTTTCTGTTGTAGGGGGATACCCCGAGCTTTTTCCAAGAAAATCACATTCCCTTGAACAGATGGTAGTAAAAGGAAATCAAGGCCTCAATCCCAAAAGTAGATTTAATCATGGCCTGTATATTTGCCAGTTCAAGATGGCAGTCCCAGGTGATCCACTGGCGGATTGCCCATTTGTGCTCCTTGATGAGCATGGTTGACACACGCAAGGATTTCTCCGCAGCAAGGACTCAGCCAGTATTGATGAACTTGTTGAATGTCTTGGAAGCGTACTTGTGATCCACCCCAAAAATGGCTGCAGCTGCCTTGTAACTGTCTGATTCATGCATTAGCTTAAGCAGGATGATGCGTTTGATGTTGGGGTGCACTTCTGGACGGGCTTTTTAGCGGTGGGAATTGACTTGTTGGCATTGGGCACAACACAGGGCATGGGCACCTTGGTGTAAAACGCAGCAACCTTTTTGAGCACCAATGTCCCTCATTGATTTGATAGAACTCGGGCTCCTTGTCATCCTCCTGATTGCCATGACTGACGTAGGGCTTGTAGCTAGTATCAAGTACAGGCTTCACCTTCTCCAGCATGGCTGACGGGACCGGCTCTTGCCAGTACACAACATCAAACACATACAAAGTAATTTATACCTCCTTGTTTCTAACTTTCTTTGTAGTGATGACCTTGGTGGGCTTCTGGGTCAGCTTTGGGACCCAAGGGTTGATGCTCCACACCCTAGCATCTTGTGCTCCTTGAACTGGCTGTGTCAGTGAAGCGTCACTATGGAACTCTCCTCTCCTGTATCCTCCTTGAGTAGGCACTTGGGTTGCACTAACTCTATTCTTTGACCCGTGGGGGCAACCACAACCGCAGCGCACAACGGGTGTATTGGTACTCTGGTGTTGTGTTCCTTCCATTTTAAAATTCAATAAAATACTAAATAAAATTCAATTAAATTACTCCCTAATTTTATTTTTTGCTTTTATCTGAATATGGATATTTAATTAATATTTTCCACCCAATATCCCAATTATAGATTTTTTATTTCTTAATTAGTTGCTTTTGGTTTTACAACACCCATTTTAGAATACTCAAAAAAATCCACCCATTTTCCTAGATTTTACTGCCAAATTCAAACACCCAACACAATATTTTTAAAATTTATGTTTCAGATCTCATGTCTTATTTTAGATACCTTGGTATCATTCATGATTACAATCCATTGCACACATTGTGTGAGTGATTTTGTTTATGTAGTGAGTTGATATTTTGTTTTGTTTTTGGTTTGAGTTTTGACTCACCTTGCTTGGGTGTATTTTGTCACCAATTCACATAGTAAACATATGTCCACCAAAAGTCAACTCACACCATTTTTTTGTGAATCAATGTATTTTGGATTGTATTTTGAATGGTTTTGCTTTGCACGTGAGCACTTTGTTGCTGTGTTGACTCATTTTGCCCATTAACCCCAATAAACTCTGTTGACAGAGTGTATATTTTAACCTGATAGTTGGATTTTGTTTAAATATGAAATTATTTTGTTTAAATCTGAGGTATTTTTGGTTGTTGCCATAGCTTTTAAAACTACTGTATGTGAGTTGAGAAGTGAACCACTTGTACACCTCTGCGGTGCATTATGCCTTTTTAATGCATTATGTTATTAAGATTTGGCATGATTTACGGCAGTATAAATAGAGGCCTTTCCCTCTATTTTCTGTATCATCATTGTAACTGAATAAAGCTTCATAAGTGGAACCACACCTTGTGTACTTTGGTTTATTTATTAAGATATCCTCAATGGATATTTTAACAATCTTACGCTCAAATGAAAGCCCCAGATGAGGAGAATCCATCCAAAGTATTTTTAGATGACTAACTGAGGCAAAGCGCAAAGTTCAAATTTGGCCAAAGGAATATGATTAGAATTAGTCAGCTGATGTCTCAAAATTTTAGCATGACCCCCCATATAGAGAGACAAGGACCTCCAGGAATAATCTGGAAGAATCTCAAAGACCAATGCAAATGGTATAAAAAGAATCTAGTTCCATTTTTCCCCATTGTGATCATTCTTAGTCTGAATAATAAATAAATGACTTCTCTTGGACTATAGTTTAAATGGATCAGAGTTGGGAGCCCTTGGGCCCTGAAACTAATGTAAAATTTGGTATTTTCTTAAGTCTAACAAATCATAGACAACATGAAAAAATTAACAAATATGAAACTGCAGGATTTTCAAATCCAATAACCAAATTTAAAATCAAAAATGAGGTGAATTTGAAATAAATTTATTTTATGGATGTCTCAAACAGAAGTTCAAAAGATCTAGAGTGGATTTGTGCTAATTTTTTTTAGGAATCAAGGCATTCTCAAAAGTTGCCCAATTCCATTTTAGGACAGCTAAAATTTAATGCTTACTATTAACTGAATTAGAAAATGCTAATAATAAAGTAGAACTATATATTACAATCTATATTATCACGTTTTCCTTTCCTTGTTGTAGTGGTTTTTCATTTGTTGATAATGTGCTTGCATTTAATTGGATAGTTTCTCCTTCAGTTGCCTTGGCAATAGGAAATCAAGTTGCCTCCCTGAGACCAGCTGTGGTTGTGGAGGCAACTTGATTTTCTATTGTCAAGGCAGCTGAAGGTGAAACTATCCAATTAAATGTAAGCACATTATCAACAAATGAAAAATCACTACAACAAGGAAAAGACAACATGATAATATAGATTGTAATATATAATTCTACTTTATTATTAGCATTTTCTAAAACCAACTACAATCAAGCATCCTTAATAGCAATACATAAACACAGTGTGGTAAACTGATGGTTTATCTTCCCCCCTCCTTTCTTCCTTGAAAGGAAGTTTGTTTGGCCCCTGGCTAGGCCAGTGGCCAAATCTTTTTTAAAAAAATTATGTGTCATCAGGAGGGTGGCTCATATATCAATATAGGGGTTTGTGGTTGCTATATTAGCAATTTAGAGTGCATAATATTGTAAAATTTCCATGTTTATACAATTTTACATCTCACTTATTTTTAGGTCTAAACATGGCTGTCAAGATTGAATTTTTCACTTGATTTTATCCATAGTGAAGCTTCTTGATTTGGGTTAATTTGCCCTAGTTTCTTACTGTACATTCAATTTGGATTCCAGTTCCTGCAATTAATATCTGAGTTTACTAGTGGCATTCAAAAGTGATTAGAAATTTGGTTCTTGGATTTGACAATCCTGCAATTCCAAAAAACATAGTAAACTTAATGAAAATGGTTGATGGATTTGAACACTTTAAATCTGATTCCAGTTAATTCTTTTTGTTCATTTTAAACATGCAGTTCAATTTTAAATTTGCAAAGTGTCTATGAGTTCCTGCATTTTTAAATATTAAAATAAAAATACAAAGAATTTAATTTAATTAAAAAAAGGTCATCCTGCAAATGTGATTCAAAATTTGGACCAAGGATGTGACAATCCTGTATTTTTACATTTAGGTTCTGAATTTACAGTAGCTACAAACCTTGTGTAAATAAAGATTACAACAACAACAACAAAGAGCTCTGGTAATATAGAACAGTAAAAGAACAGGAGAATTTTAAAAAAATTACAGTCTTTTACAAAAAGGTTTCTATGCTGTATGTTTTAGCTATACCACAGGATCCTGAATTTTCCTTGGCCAAAAATCTTACAGGAGCTGCTGCACCTAATATAAAGCGCCTTGTTCTTATCAAGACAGTACAGGGCACTGGAAACTGCAAGAAAACTACAGCTATTGTTAAAGAAAACCCAAAATCTGCTAGCAAACTTTATAACTAATACTTGACACCAGATGAACTCTCTTGATGAAGAAACCCAAATGCCTCTCTATGCTTCTTAATAAGGAGCACAAAAGGGCCATTTTATAGTGAATAAATCAAGGCTTCCATATTAAACTGGAAAATATACAGTCCATGTGAGGGCCGGCAAGCCCGGAATTTTGACACCCAGATTTGAACCCACAACCTCTGCTGTGAAGCAGAAATGCAGTCAACCGCGCAAACCCGCTGGGGGAATCAAACCCTGTTCAAACCATCAGGGCAAGTGGGAACCAAATCTTGAAAGAGAGATTGGTTTAAGTTTGATAACAGCAACAGGAAGCAACAACTCTATCAGGGCAGGTTTTTTAACTGGCCCAGGGGGGCTAGTGGCCCCCAACTGTAATGGAGCCACCAGCTCCAATGCTACAAATGAGCTGGGTGTCTCCCTACTTAAAATTAATGATGTTTTCTGGGTAATTCAGCAAATCCAGTATCAACTGGGTTTGCTGAGTAACTTAGCAAATAAACAAGTTCCATCCCAGTCAATCAGTCCCAAAGTTCTGGTTCCAGTCCAACAACCCAGTCCTAATCCCATAACCATCTTGCAGCCAAAATTAAATATTAATGCCACTTCACCCACTGATGTAATGAAACATCATCTGCAGGAAGATGCTCCTTATCCACTACCAATCAAATAAATCCTGTTGAAGAAGAATCCCAAGCCAATGAAACCCACACATTGCCTGCAGTTTACAACCATTTCATTGGGTCAAGAAAAGAAGAGAAGCCACTCAGCCAGGAATATTCACCTTCAGATGAAAATTCCCCTACCCAGAAGCAAGTCTAAAATTTCAAGCACCCCCAGCCCCAAATAATTGAACTGAGTATAATTAGACACCAATCAGCTTCCAGTGATCCGGCAGATTCCAAGATGAAACCAGATGAGCCAAACCCAGATCCTAGAACTTCCCCCAGCCATAAGTCAACCAACCAATTCAATGGCCCAGGCTCAGAAAACTTCCCTTTCTCAACCCAGTCCAAGATTCTTGGGACCATATCCCATGTTCTCAAGAATTCTTTCTCCTCCCCCAAAGTGCTAGTGACCAAAGGTTGGACTACTGGAGCTCTCCAAGGAGCTGTCAGCAGTTGCTTACAAGGAAGACCAGATGAGTGGTAAAAACTCACTTCCCTAAAATCAAGACAGACACAGACAACATTTAATAAAGTATATGATCCATAGAGTAGTATCTGCCTTTCTTCCCCATAATCTTTTATCACCTTGAACAATCCCAAATCAACCAGCTCAGTCTCCAGCACTTCACCTAGTAGAAACAGTAGAGCCTTAGCAATGGACTACCAGCCAGGGCCCAGCCCTGGACAGGCCAGCAGCTTCATACCTCCTCCTCCTCCTCCAATCCTACAACCCTCTTCTGAGGTTATCCCTTATGACCACAGCAGATATGGGATGGTCATCCTGATCATCCTTAGTCTTGCTGAGGTTGTAGTACCTCACCTTGGTGCCTACCATCCACTCACAGCTGATATGATGTACCTATCCCACTCCTTGCCCTTCCTGTATTGGGCCTTAGTGTTGCAATACCCTGAAGGGTGGACTCCTCCCATGTTGCCTTGGTATGGTACTACGCCCAGCCATGACAGTCCATGAGAATTTTTTTGCATTGAGACCTCAATTCCATTTTACTATTGTGTGGTTAGAGGGCTTTAGTTTTCCTGAAAAATTTGGGGTATCTCTGTACAATAGAAGCATCCCATTTAATATTGAGACTTGTTGCAAATAAGCCAAGATGTAAAATACCCTAAAATGCAAGGACACATTAAGATTCTATTGTATAGATAAATTTCTTTTTATGCTGTCTATTCACAATTTATATGGGTATGTATTAAAGGGTGCTAATAATGATGTATCCAGAAATGCATCTGTTTGTGCTATAGCCTACTTGACATTAGTTTTTATGGGTCTCTTGGGCATCAGAATTCACTAGATAAACAAGGGTTCCAACAACAGTGGGACTTTCATTTAATTTCTTTGATTGATTTGGGGGCACCTCAGGCTTACTAGCTCAGAGTTCACCAATATTTTGTGCTGGATAGTGTTAGACTTAAAAAATGGCATGTATTATCAGAGAATTCCTAATGATAGAGACAGGTGTGACAATTGGCTAACAGCAATTGGCTACAAGCGCTATTATGCCTCTTATTTCTTCCTGTATATTTTTCATTTATAAACCCAATCAAAGAGGTCTTCAGGTAGTTCAAGCAAATTATCAAGCATGGTACTTCAACTGAGCCTGAGGCCTTATTTGATTTGATGTGGATCAGGGCGCATTTCCTTTTGGAAAAGAAGGTGTAAAAATCATATGCATATTCTGAATCAAATGTTTCTCTGTAATTTGATAACAAGTCAAGTAAACAAAAAGTGGTGGGTTTTTAAAAATATAAGCAATAATATGCACATTTCTTTTTATTTTCTTTTTTTCTAGCATTTACTTTCTGTTTAAAGAGTTTCAGGTGAGAGACAGAAGAGTGGGACAGAAATCAAGAACACATATCATAACTTGATTATTAAGCCTTTAGTTGATGGTTTAGAGAATGAAAAACTAGATTTGGGTCAGAATATATCTAGAAAAAGATCTATACTTAGAATACTGGGCTGAGAGGGATTAGAAATAGGCATGAAGTTTATATTGTCTGGCAGAAGATAGAATTCTAATGTATCTACAGCTAGCTGCAGATGTATCAATATATGTTCCTCTGCTGGGATATTTTAAGTCAACATAATTGTTGCAATTGAACCAATGAAAGTTCAGTATTTGAATTGGGAAGACAACAGTCCAATAGAAAGGACAAGAATGAATAGAATAATGTATTCCTTATTGTAAAATATCACAATTAATATACTATATGGGAAAAGCCATAAGGCCACAGGGGGTGGCATAGTGGCAGGTTCCATGTAAGGTTCAAAACTGAGGAATAACTTGTGTGGAGATCAGCAAGTTGAATTGGCAGCACCCCTAATTAGGAGAAAGTGCCCGAAGTTCAATATTGCCATCAGATTGGTCCATGCTGTTAGATACATCAAGGGGTGACTCATTGAGTGCCCCCTGTGTATCATAAGATACGTTGGCAGGCAAGGAGGTAAACTTGGTTGCAACAGAATGTGGCTTTTTGATGCATCTATGGCTAGCTGTAGATGCATCAATGGGTAATTTTCTTCTGGGACAGTTTAGGTCAACAGAGAAGCACCCATCAATGTATTCACAGCTAGTTGAAGATGCATTGGCAGATCACCTTCTGTTTTCTTACTTTTTAATTAAGTAGCACCTCTTATATATTTAATTAAATAACATTTCATCTAAAATAGTATGAAAAAAAACCCAAAATAAACAGGTAGCCTGTACCACAGGGAAGCTTCTAATCAGCTACAATGTTGCCATTATGATTTAGAATATAGATCACAGACAACTAATTTAAGAGCAGTAAGCATAAAATCTATAAGTTTAAAATAAAATAAAATAAACAAATGATGCTGCTGTGACTTTAATACAATGGGCTGTTCTAAAATGCCAAAAGTAAAACTTAAGTTCTAGATCCAGATAAATGACATAATATGCATAATATTTATATAAAAATAGATAAAAAATAAAAAAAGAAAGATAAAAACATTATTGGAATTTGGTTAATAAAGTATAATATTCCAAAAACCTCTTTTGTAACAAGAGGTTATCTTATTTAAGCAACAAAATGTCTATGATTTGACGTACTGGGGGCACTTCATGCTACAAAAAATATGTTTGTAGAAGTGCCAATGAAATATTTCATACTAGAGATACCAACAGCAAGCACAGGGCCTGTTGCCCTGATGACATTCCTGATCCTGCAAAACTATATAAATGATTAGGTGAAAGACAATTGCTAAAAACAGAAATAAAAGAAAGTTTAAACCCAGAATTTCATCTGCAGCATTTTTAAAAAAAATGAATTGATTTAATCAATTTTGAAAATTTAATGTTTTTATTATTTTTGATGATTTATGTTGCCTAAGACAGGTTTAATCAATTTTTGCTGTTAAGGGTTTCTGTTAGAAATAAAAAACCAAGTTAGGGGTTCAGTTAGACTTACCCTAGGAATATATACACCAGGTCATAAAAACAAAAATAAGAAAGAATTCAATTATTGAAAGCAATAATTAAGGAAGTTAATAATGAAGATGTGTTGGGGATTCTTTATCCAATAGAAGAAAGATGAAATCCAATTTTAAGGATTGGGTTTGTTACATATGAGGCAGAGTAGTGATGAAAAAAGAGAAGCATACAGTTGCAGATTGGGAGGTCTGAGTCTGGTGTTAGATGAGAGAGATCAAAACAGGAATGTCAGTGGTGATGTTATAGAGTGGACTAAATATATTTTTTTGAGGTGACAACCATTATATATTAGTGTATTACTTGTTGCTTAATGGATTGATTGGCTGATAGATTATTGTTATCTGGGATTACATGAACTTTTTCTTATGAAATTTTATGCCCTTATTCATGTGAAAAACCAGCTGGGAAAACAAGTCAGCCACCATCTGCTGACTCAAGTGAGATATATGATCCTGGACAACAAGGCACATATTGTTGAAAGTCTGTGGGCTTTGATTTCATAAAAGGTTATTTATGTTGTAAAACATCACATCTCTTAGATAGATGTCTACATGATCATCTTGATAAAATGAGACCTGGTGTCCTTGTTCTTACATGGCCTTGATGAAATTGGCATTTTTTCTATATAGGGGCCAAAAAAAACTGATAATTATAATTTGAGCTGCCCCAGAAGTCAAGAAATCCACCAAGGATCTGTCTATACTCATAACTATTGGTGTAACCAGCATTTTTCAATAATAGACAAAATTCTTGGCCAAAACAGTCAGAAATGCACTAATGGATGTCCTCTTTTCGACCTTCTTCTTTTATTTGGATTATTTTGATTTTTCCTGTTCCCTGAAATTGTCAAAAGCAATGGAGAATTTTTAATATTAGATAGCATGATGTCATCAGATAAACTTGTTAGGCATCAGACAATAGGGGACTCAATGACAGGATTGTATGGGGAATCCTTGCTGTCATCACATTAGTTGCCACAAAAATTGGTCACTACCAAGATTGAGGCCACTTTTTCATACATCCAGAGCTTCACCATACGCTCCAGACCCCATATGCCATGATGGAAAATCCTGTTCCAGACTTGGGCCAGAGGAAGCTTAGGGTCTCACTGCAGGTGATCAAGCATACTAGGATATGCTTTGCTGATTTATATTGGTTGCTTTCCCTTACTTCTTGGCTATCCCAATTACATTACCCTTATTCATTAATTTTTGAAATTCCTGCATGATGGTAGTTTGGGTAAATTGCAATTGGTTGACAACTTTTTCCCAGGCCAGGCCAGGCTGGTTGAGTGCCACATTTTCCTGAAGAATTTATGCAGTGATTATTTGGTGCTTAGGGTGCTGTGCCACAGGCGCTGTAGCCTGGTTGGCTGAAAGGGAAGAAAGCTGGTTATTTGTGCTCAGTTGTTCCAAACTGGGGTTGCCATTCTGATTGACTTGTTGACTGCTGCCAGGTGTAGGGTTAGGAAAGAGGGCACAAGAAAAGCTAAACTATAGATGGTTATCAACCAAGTCAAACCTATATGGGTCAGAAGCCAGGTACAGGTTGGCTTCCTTGTTACTCACATCAAATATTTAGGTGTAAACAATGAGTTTCTTATAACAGGTCCCTTGTCTACTGATACTGGATTGACTTCTATATTGTTTGTCAAGCATGTCAAGATAAGAGTCACTAGCAAAAGCTATCATAAAGCTAAGGTGATTAGAAAATCACAAAACAAAGGAGTAGAAATGTTTTGTGGTCTAAATTTTATTGTATTATGAGTTCTGATTTGGATAGTTTTTAAAATCTTTTTACTTAAATAAAGAATTATGAGAATCAATAAAATACCTCTGTATAAGATAGGGGTGTTAAACTAACTAAGTTTGGCTCCCATCCTGGGGGAGGTCCACCAAGATACCATCCAGTGTAACACTAGGATGGCTGCTCAAACAGGAGTCCAGAGAGATGATGTGGGGTAAAGTTGTGGGAAGTAGGAATTAAATACCATCAGGGTCATTCCTTCAAGCAGCCATGGGGTACACTGAGTGCTGTAGCCCTGAGGCGCAGGTGCAGTCCAAGAAGTGGGCTGAGGGTCCTCTACAGGGGGTGCAAGAACAAGGGGGTCCTCTCTGTGTGATGCTTTGGGGGGCAGGCTGGGAAGGAACGGGTCCAAATTGTGTGCAAGTGAAACTTTTCACCAAGTACTCACCAGAGATAAGAAGATCCTGTACCCTGCTGGAAAGATCTTCTATGAGATGTAGAAAGTGAGATAGTTTGCTGCCCGCTTGGTGCAATGAGGAGGAAACTTGTACCCAGAGGTCTGGAGAAGTAGTCCAAATGGGAAAAAGAACTGGAGACAGAGTAAATACCAAAAACTTAAAATTTAGAGCCAAAATTTTTAGATAGTAACAATGGGGATTGTTGTGTTCTGAGGCGCAGAATAGACACACAGGGAAATCCTAACCTTAGGATTGGATCTGTACTAAGTCTTGGTTAGTTAGCAGGGAAGGTGATGTAATTACCTTGTGGCCCTGAATAATAAGTCTCTACTAGGTGTGGCTAGAGAGAGGCACCAAAGTACTGGAAAAAACAAAGAAAAAAATGTGAATAGAGCTTAAATTTTATTGGTGACAAAGAATTGAAATATATATTGTTTAGTGATACCACAAAAAATACTAGGGCTTTAGAATCACTTTCCACAAGCACAAGTGAGGCAAGTGAGTTGCACAAGATCAGGAAACCAAACAGCTGAATTTCCCACTTTAGAAATAGACCCATTTTGAGGAGCAAAGCAAAAGCAAGGGATTTGTGCTCAAAATAACCCAACAAAGGCAAAATTGATAAAGTGTGAACATTGGCATTCACAACATTGCCCCCTTCTAGATTGGCCTTATGAGGTAGTACTTGCAGAGGAACTTGGCGTGCACTCAGGCAAACAGGCAACCACTGGAGAGGAGCTTTACAATGTACTATGAACCACACTTGGAATTAACTTCTAAAGTTCCAACCCATAGGGTATCAAATTTATGAGCATGTCCTCCCACTCTGTGTTGATAGTAGAGGACACAATCTCTAACATTGAATTCTGGTAAGGGGGAGCATCTGTCATTGCCAGGAGAGAGCTCTAGCATCTTGGTCTTGTATGTAGAGGTATAGATGGTGGCTTGGATTTTAATTATGTAATTGACCAAGTTCTTAATATTGGCATCCAAATACAGGGTTTTTTCAGAAGAGAGTAGGGGGCCCCAAAAGCAGCAGAGTGGTGGCATTGTGCCTATACAACATAGCAAAGGGAGAATACCCAGTGACACACTGCTTACTGAGACGGTAGGCAAAGAGAGCAGCAGGCAGGTATAGATCACAATTAGCAGCGTCATAGTAGGTTAGTTTCCACATGATGGGAACTAAAGTGGCAACAGTGCCCATGTCAACAATAATAATGTTGACAGTGGCCATGTTGACACTTTTAATGTTGACACTATAGTAAAGTGACAACTTGGGTTTACTTACTGTTGTTTCCTGGATGTTGGCACTTTTTTAATTAACAAAACACTTTACCCTGAACGTTTTTAATATAAAAGTGTTTTAAAATACTTTAAAATTTAAAATGACCCCAGAGAAATTCAAAAATGTAATGAAAAATTACTATAAGTAATAAGAAATAGGAGATAAAAGCAATTATTCTTTAGTTTACTATGTAAATTATACTCTTTATTATAAAATTATTTTTTATTCCCATAAAAACTAAAATTCCAATGAACCAAAAATAAATATATTTTATATATCATTATAAATACAAAATATAAAAAAATTCTAATCTTAATTTATTATACTTTATATAAGCATAACTGAAAATTTCTCATACCTTAAAGATAAATTAACAAAATATATAATATTTCTTACTAAACTGCATTGAAACTGTATATGAAACTTACCATTTATACCTAAAATGATTAGTAAAATATAAATAAATTAAAAAATTAAAAGGTTAAAAGTAAAAAATATACAGGCAAAGCAAAGCAAGGTTTATTGTGCTAATTAAAGCCACCAGCAGCAACAGTGGCAAAATTGACTATAGGGATGTAAAAGTGAGAATTCAAAAGTGAGAATCTAAAAGTGGCCATGTTGACACTTTTAAAATTAAATTAAAACAGCTCATCTGAAATTGAAATTTATTATGGTCATATAAAATACTTTTTATTCATTCTATCAACTAAAAAAGTCAAGAAAAAGTAAATACTTTATTATAAAAAGCCATTTTGAAAATTTAAAAAAGTGTCAACATGGCCACTTTTAGATTCTCACTTTTGAATTCTCACTTTTACATCCCTACAGTTGATTTTGCCACTGTTACCCCACCAGCAAGAGCAGTGGCAACGTCCTCAAGGTACTTCTTGATCTCTGCCACCTTGTACTTCTTCTTCACCACCTTCTGAATGTCCTCCTGGTAGTCCTGCTCCTTGGACTTTTGCTTCTTGGGGGCCACCCGGTTGGCCAGGTCACAAAACTTGGAGACAGTTCTTGCTTGCTCCTCCTGTAGCTTAGAGAAGAACTTGTTGCATTTGGGGGTTGACAAAAAACTTCACCTTCAGGTGCTTGTGCCACAATTCCAGGCTGGAGGTGGTCTTCATCCCCCTTGAGGCAGGCGCCCTGGCAATTCAAAGGGGCAGTGGCCCCGCTTTTTCCTCTCCGGGAAGTCACCTTCTTTCCCACCCATTGGCGCTTAGAGTAATCAAGGTAGCCCTTGAAGATGGTGGAGTACTTCTTGATATAAGCGTTCTCCAGGAGGGCCTCAAAGCTAATCCCAGTATGCTCTGGGCGCACAAAAGCCAAGGCAGCAAACTGAGTCAAGGCAAAGCAGCACTTCCCCTTATCATCATTAAGATACTTCTGGAAAACGTCCTTCTTGCTCTTGAGATTCTTGATGAGGGCCTGCCTAAAATGGAAGAAGCATCCTTGAGCTTCTCCATTAAAGGTGGCCTTGAAGGCTCTGAACTGAGCTTGCTCAAAGTCCATGATAGTCACCTTTGGCCCAAGTGAGCGCACATGACCTAGCTGCTCAGCGGCTAGGGTTGACTCATCCTTCTCAGCGGAGGAGGGATTTGCCCTTGTGGTGTGAGTGGAAGGGGGAGCTGGTTGGTAGGAAGGGAGCTCAAAGCATCCCAGACAATCTTGAAGGCTCTGGTGTAGACTTCAGTCTTGGCACCAGTAAGGAGAAAGAACACAAGAGGGATAACCTGGTCATTGAACTTCCCATGCAGGACCCAAAGCTGCTTAAAGATGGTTGGGCAGGTTGAAAATGTGCCGTCACACAGCCAGGTGGTAGCAGTACAGAGCTTCTCCAGGTTTTGGGTTGTGGTGTAGGCTATAATCCTATCCTCCACTTCTTGCCCATTGTCATGGAGCAGGAGCATCTCACCATCCTCAGTTTTTTTGAGGGCATCTGTGAGGACCAAGTCTTTAATTGTAGTGGCGCTCTTGGTCAGGGGATTGGAGGCTTGACGCCTATCACTCACAAGCTTGACCAACTGGGTATAGGTTGGCACCCTCTTGAGCTTGGTGGGGGAGAGGTACTTTCACGCAATCATGGCCAGCTGGGTTAGGGAAAGGTCTTTTGAAGTGGGCATGATATGGACAAGATACCACTTGAGGAGGCAGGCTATGGTGGTATTTGGCATCACACAAGTGTGTTCACCCTTGATGGTTTGGACCAAGTCCCAGCGCTCAGTATTGAGCCGCACTGGGCAGGAGCAGTCCTTGCAGGTGTAATGGCGGCTCTTGAAGCCCCCGTTGGCGTTGTTACAAGAAAAAATATAACCATTGGCCACCATGGCCGGCCCACTCTTTACACTCATGATAGGAAAATACTTAGGCAAGGAAGAGGGAACCTTAAATCTGCCATCAACATTGCAGATGTTGTGGGGCAACAGAGGGTCCCAGAGGCCAGCAGAAGCATGGCAGAAGCCAGGGAAGTAATCAGGACGGGGCTTTGAATCATCCCCAGATGAGCTTGAAAGGAAGGGAGAGTTTGGTGGCAGGGGGAAGCATATGGGGGCTTATTGTGGTGCTCCTCATGTGCAGGAGACTTATCCTTGGGTGGGGTCTTTTTGCCTTGCCGCCGCTTCTTAGTTGGCTCCTTGTCAGAAGCTTAGTTGTAGAAACTATGGTCTGTAAGGGAACCATCAGATTCCTATCCCCCAGTGGAGTGAGCAGGGCTCTTCTCAGGAGAGGGCTCAGTGGAGGGCTTTGGGGATGGTTTTGGAGTGGCCTTCTTTGAAGAGACAGGCTTCTTCTTGGTGGGTTTGGTTGGCTTTGAAGGACACTTGGTTCCTTTGGGCTGCTTAGAGGTGTTTTTGTCCTAAAATAATAATTAAAAGGGTTTAAAATAAAGAAATGTATGTAAAAAACAAAAAAATCAACTTAAAAAGCATAATATATAAAAAGTGAATCTTAGATGGTTTTTATTGGCATTTAAAAGTTAAAAAATACTTGTATAGTTTTTACTTTATTATAGTTTAAATAAAAAATTAAAAGTTAAGAGAAATATGCAAAAGTATATATTTAGATATAGATTTTATTTTAAAAATTAAAAAATATGGAAGAGAAAAGTTAAAAATACAACATATCAAAAAATGAGAAGTTTTTTTGTAAAACATAAAGTTTTATATGTGAGAACTGAAAAGCGTCAACATTATGAGTGACAATTAGTAAAAAAAGCTGAATTCTCACTGTCAATTAGAAAATTGTAGACATTATTTTTGACAACATTGTCACTGTTGACATTTTTTTGAAAATTTACTATGTTTTTTCATAGTACACTTAATTAAATTTACGCAGGCTAGCAAATATTAGACATTTTCTGTGTGTTTTGTTCACATAGTAAAATTAAAAAAAAACATATGAAAACAAGTAAAAAAAGTATCAAGTTCTTTATTTCTTTATTAAAAATAATATTTGGGTAGTGGTAAAATGATATTTTACCATTGTGTATATAAGAAGTTGTTAAAACGTAGGCTAAGATAATGAAAAGGGTAAAGTGTTGACAATATCACTTACGACATTCTTTATATGAGGTGACATATTAATTTAAGCTTAATTGCGCCACTCTAATTTGCTTAACTCCACCCCAGCAGATGATCACAAGCAAATAAACAGCATATCCAAGTGTTGACATTATTTTAATAATAAATTCTATAGTAACTTACATACAGTAGTTTTAAAAGCTATGGCGACAACCAAAAATACCTCAGATTTAAACAAAACAATTTCAGATTTGAACAAAATCCAAGTCGCGCAAGATTCAGGATTCAAATAATTTAAATATTTTTTGGTTAATAAATGAACTTCCAAACAAAAAAATTCACTAGCCCATTATACAAAATTATATCAAACATCAAGTGGTGTAGTTCAAACCACAAATGAAATGAACTGACACAACAAGTGAAATGGATGGATGCTGATCTGGAGTATATTATAATCCAATCAAAATTCATATGAGGCACCAACAGAAGGGCTAAAATGAAACAAAATTAGAGCAATCTAGAAGCAAGATTCCACAAGCACAAAAGAAACAAAGTCACACAAGATGTGTAGTGTGAGCAGCCTAAAATAGAAAAATAACAGTTTAACAGCCAATCAATAGCTATCCAATTTAGGAACAGAGGCATTTTATTCATTTTCATGGCTCCAGATTTGTATGGAATGGTTTTGAGAACCTTCCAAATATGGACTCAAGATTACAATAAAAATAAATCATTAATTTTTAAAATTTCTACTTTTAGTGATTTTATCCTAGGTTTTTTACAATAGTTTTTACTAGAAATATCTTTGACAGCACCAGCAGCCAAGCCAACAGCAGCCAAGCCAGCTTTAATGGAGGCAAGGCCCATAACATGGAGGCACCTGTTTACACCCAAGCCTTTGAGGCGGGTGTTGCAATTGAACCAATGAGGATTCAGTATTTGGGATTGGGGAAGACAACAGTTCAATAGAAAGGACAGAATTATAAGAATAAGGTATTGTTTATTGTAGAATATTGTGATTAATATACCATATGGGGAAAGCCACAAGGCCACAAGGGAATGGCATAGTGGTAAGCTCTATGTAAGGTTCAAAATGGAGGAATAACTTGTGCAGGGATCAGCAAGTCAAATGGTAGTGCTCCTAATTAAGATGAAGTACCCACCATTTGATATTGCCATCAGATTAGTTCATGTTGTTAGATACGTCAAGGGGCAACTCATCAAGTGCCCCCTGGGTATTGTAAGATACGCTAGCAGACAAGTCTGGAAACTTGGTTGCAACACAGGTAACAAGGAAGCTGACCTGTTACTGACCCCCAACCCATATGGCTTTGACTTGTTAAGTAGTCACTTAGTGTCTAGCTCTGCCCCTGCTCCTGTACCCACCCCCGCACAAGCTGCCCACCAAACAACCAATCAGGATGGCAACCTTGATTTGGAACAACTTCCTGCCATCAGCCAACCTGCCCCCTACAGCCAATCAGGCTTCAGCTCCCCTGGCCCAGCGCCCCAAGCAACAAATCATCACTGCCCAAATTCTTCAGGAAACTGTGGTACTGAATCTAAAGGTCTGTCCTGGGAACAGATTGCTGCCCAGTTGCAATTTACCCAAGCTACTGTGATGCGGGAATTCAACAACCTGATGAGCAGGGGGAATCTGATTGGGACATTCAAGAAGCCCAAGAATGCCCCTTAGTCACAAATATCTGAGGCATACCCAATCATGCTTGACTTCCTCCAGCGGGATCCCAAGCTTCCCTTGACCCAAGTCTGCAAACAGCTTGTGCACCATAACGTATGGGTCTCTGAGCGCATGGTACAGCTCTGGATGCACGGAAAGGTGGCTTCCATACAGGTTCTTACCAATTTTACCAGCAACCAATGTGATGGCGCTGAGGATTCCCAGTATGATCAGGTCATCAAATCAACCCTGGTCCAAGGCTTGACTATCTAACAGATGATGTCATGTTCATCTCTTACTATAAGCTATCCATAGCTTTTGACAATTTTGGTGAGCAAGGAAAAGCTGCCGCCAAGAATAGAAGAAAGAAGGTCAAGAAGGGGACTTTCATTGGTGCGTTTCTGGCTGTTTCAGCCAAGGGTTCTGTCTATTATCAGAAAAACCAAGATTTCACCAATGGCTACAAGTACAGCCACATCCTCTTGGATTACTTGACTCCCAGGATGGCTCAAATCCCAAGCACCAGGTTTTCTTAAGCCACCAGATGGAGGTTAGCTCCACCGCCCTTGAGGCCATCCAGAAACGCAGGCATCAGGCCTCTGTGTACCCTGCTGGCCATGCAAACATCCATCTGGCTGATATTGTCTTCTTCAATATGGGATCCACACTGCAGGAGCGCTGCCCTCAGGCTTTCAACGACCTTTATCTTGGGGTCCTTGGCCACAATTTTCTCTTTGGCTGCCAAATGGTGGCTGACTTATTTTCCCAAATGGGTTTCCATATGAACATAGGCAACCAATCACGTAAGGATAAGTGCCTCTCACCTCAGGCTACTGCCACCTACCAGCCCATCCAGCCAATGACCAATGAGGAATACAATAAGTGTTATATGGCAACCATCACACAAAATCCTCCTGCCTCCACCCCTGCCACCAACACCCCTCACCTGCAAGCCCAACCCACCCAATCTCAGACCCCCCAGGCCAGCACCGCCTCTACGTCTTCCTTTCTGCGCTATTCTGCCTCCTAGGCATCACTCTTTTCTGCCCTAATAAACCCACTGTTACCAAACATTTTCTATTTATATTTACGTTATTTTGAATTTCAATTGTTCATGTTCTCCTTGTTTATAGTTGGTTTTATACTTTATATTCAGCTTATTTCTATAAAATCATATATTTACTATACCATGTATCTAGATCTAGAACACAGCTATTTTTAGTACCCAAACACAGCCCTTGTGAAAATATTAACAACAATTTGGTGATTAGCTAGATTTGAATTAGAAAATTATAGGTTAACTGTTTTTAGATAAAGTTGTTACTGATCCAAATTCAAACCCCTAATGATAAACTTTAAGCCAATCAGGAGCCAAGTGATAAAGTGATTGTTGTGACATAAAGAGTCATTCAATAATTCTTTGATGCATGTGCGCTAATTGATATTATTGGCTGGATCTTTTGCTATTGTGTGCCATTGTTGCTGTGACAAGTTGTTGATGGACTAGTGCCCAATTGGCTGCTGGGTTAGCACTAGTCCATCAACAACTTGCCACAGCAACAATGGCGCACAATGGCAAAAAAACCAGCTAATCATATTAATTAGCGCACATGCATCAAAGAATTATTGAATGACCCTTTATGTCACAACAATCACTTTATCACTTGGATCCTGATTGGCTTAAAGTTTATCATTAAGGGTTTGAATTCAGATCAGTAACAACTTTATCTAAAAACAGTTAACCTATAATTTTCTAATTCAATTTTAGCTTATCACCAAATTGTTGTTAATATTTTCACAAGGGGCTGTGCTTAAGTGCTAAAACTAATTTGGTGATTATGGAAGCAATGCCAACACAAAGCAAACAACACATATTGAGATGAGCGTAAAACATATACACAATGGGTAAAAAGATGAGATATTGGAGTTATGGGAAAACAAACAGGGATAAACTGTCAGGATTCAGAATCCTGACAACATTTTATATTAAGTTACTTGATTTTACCATGTTTGAACTTGATTTTAAATAGCTCTTTAAATTAACCTAATTCAATTGTGCCATTTCCGAGTGCTTTTGCAGTCCAAATACCTTTCAAACTATCTGTCTTCTTGCGCATAATTTCTGATCCTCAAAAAATCATATCTCTGCGGCTAGAGAACCAAATTCAACGTTTAAAGGCATTCCTGAAAGCTGAGACCAAGAGGAATCTATTGGTGCCATTATTAAGCCTCTGTTACATGTTCCAATATACCTTCAAAATGCTATATCCCTCTTGTAGCATACTTGACTCCTCTCATTCAAGAATTGATGAGTATAAATTACCTTTCCCTTTCTCTAAACCCTTATCCATTATTCTCCTTATGGTGCTTCCTTAAATCTTTTGGTTCTATACTCCTGTCCTTGTCTTATGAATTATCTTTTCTTGTCTCTTTCTGGATCTTTTTGGATGAATTATAATATAATTGGAGTAGTCAATGGTTTGAAGTTCTGGTGGCTCATGGAATCTTATTTCCATACTTCATTCCTGATAGTACGGTATACAATAAGCTGTGCAAGTTCACTGAAGCCTTTTCTGGATAAAGGCTTCATCTGGTGGTTTACCTGGGGTTCCTGTTTTACTTCAGGATCAGTGCTGATGTGGAGGATCTTGATGGGGTCTTCCTAGAGATCAACAAGGCCAGGCTCTCCCTGGATGGGAAGAAGGTCCCCCCTGGGTACAACTTGGTGGACCATGTGATACAAGACGCCCTGGTCCTGGAAGGGATTTACGGGTTTGCAGCCCCGCCAGAGAAGCTGCTCCTACATTCCCACCTGAAACTTCCCCCTTTTACTAGCCGCTGAGAATATTTTAACCAGGGTGTATCCACCTGCCACAGTGTGGCGGTAGAGGTTGTGCACCACCTCCATTGCGGGGTGGGTACATACAGAAGGACTCATTATAGGGGCACACAATAAAAAATATGATTCCAATAAATTTTATTAGAATTCATATTATTTTTATTGTAATAATTTTTATGATTTTTTATTTCAGGAAACTAGTTTTGCAAAATATATTGCGGAAACAGTTTCATAAAAGCATAAAATTATACATTAATAAAATAAATTCTAACTTGTATATTTTACATTTATTTTTTTAATTTGATTTTATATTTATTTGATAAGAGTAATAAAATATATTCACTTAATTCAGTATCAAGTCTTTGGAATAACCTCAGATGCCATAATAAAAAACTAATATAAAATAAATAAATTAATAACCTCCATTGATGGTCCTACTGAATGTGATTGCGGGTTTGGAAACATCTAAATATAAAATGATAATTAATAAATCTTGAATAGTAAATTAGAGAATATAAAAAAGGTTGGACACACTAAGCCTTTAATTGATTGGCTGTTTGGCTAGGCATGCAGGGATGAATGAATCAGCGTGGCCATAGAATTTGGCCACAATCTCAGCTGGGAGGGTGTGGATCCTGGCCTGCAGCAAATCAAAGAGTTTCTCAGTCCCAGTTGGAGTTTCTTGCTTGACAACTTGCTTGAGTCACCCAAAGACTTCCTCAATGGGATTTAGGAAGGGTGAATAAGCAGGGAGGAAGAGAAAGCGCAAATTTGCTGTGGCCAATTGCTGGGGGCCCACTGTAATGCTGGTATCAAATATTGGGAATTCTTTGAGAATATCAGCCACCATATGGAGACCAACATTATCCAGCACAATGACGTTGGTGAAGCCAGGGCTTGTGTACCTCAGGTGCTCCTGGACCAATCAGAGAAATGATAGAAAGTTACAGCTGTTGTGGGAGACCAGTATCATTTGGTATATCTTGACCCCCTTTGGACCAAGGAGATCCACCATTGAAGAGGCTGTGGCGCAGACTGCAGCACGCCAAGCCATCCTGTCATTGGAGCCCTTGGGGACATAGCCATATGCATTGCGCATAGACAAGGCAAATGCCAATTTGTCAACATAGTAAAATTTGACTGTCCCCTTGGAGTTGAGGACAGTGTACACCACTGTGTGTCTTTTCCGGTCTTGACATTGGCTGGGCAGTTTCTGTTGTAGGGAGATACCCCAAGCTTTATCCAGAAAAACTGCATTCCCTTCATCAGATGGTAGTAAAAGAAAATCAAAGCCTCAACCCCAAAAGTAGATTTGACCATGGCCTGAATATTTTCCAGTTCAAGATGGCAGTCCTGGGTTATCCACTGGCAGATTGCCCATTTGTGCTTCTTGGTGAGCATGGTAGAAACGCGCAAGGATTTCTCCGCGGCAAGGACACAACCAGTATTGGTGAATTTGTGGAAGGTCTTGTTGGCGTACTTGGGATCCACTCCAACAATGGCTGCAGCCACCTTGTAGTCACCAGATTCACACATTAGCTTGAGCAGGATGATGCGTTTGATATCTGTGGTGTGCTTCTGAGCGGGCTTAGTAGGCTCAGATGAACTGGGATCCTTATTGGTGACAGGCTTGCAAGGCATGGGCACCTTGTTGTAGAAGGCTGCAACCTTTTTGAGCACTAACTGTCCCTCATGTTTTGATAAAACTTGGGCTTCTTGTCATCCTCCTGATTGCCATGACTGACATAGGGCTTATAGCTAGTATCAAGTACAGGCTTCACCTTCTCCAGAATGGCTGACGGGACCAACTTTTGCCAGTACACAATGTTGAACACATATGAAGTAAGTTCTACCTCCTTGTCTCTAACTTTCTTGGTGAAGGTAACCTTGGTGGGCTTCCGGGTCAGCTTGGGGACCCAAGGGTTTATGCTCTGCACCTTAGCAGCTTGTGCTCCTCAAACCAGCTGTGTCAGTGCAGTGTCACTATCAAACTCTCCTCTCATGTCTCCTTCATGAGTAGCCATTTGTGTTGCACTAACTCTGTTCTTTGACCTGTAGGAGCAATTGCAACCACAGCGCACAACGGGTGAAATGGTACTCTGTTGTTGTGTTCCTTCCATTTTAAAAAATTAATTGAATATTAAATAAAACTCAATTAAGTTACTCCCTAATTTTAATTTTTGCTTTTATCTGAATATGGATATTCAATTAATATTTTTCCCACCCAATATCCCAATTATAGATTTTTTATTTCTTAATTAGTTGTTTCTGGTTCACAACGCCCATTTTTGAATACCCAAAATTATTTTCACCCTTTTTCCCAGATTTTACTGCCAAATTCAAACACCCAACACAATATTTTTAAATTTTATGTTTCAGATCTTATGTCTTATTTTAGATACCTTGGTATAATTCTTGATTACAATTCATTGCACACACTGAGTGAGTGATTTCATTTATATAATATGTTGCTATTGTGTTTTGTTTTTGGATTGAATTTTGACACATCACGCTTGGGCGTATTTTGTCACCAATCACATAGTAAACATATGTACACAAAAAATCAACTCACACCATTTTTTTTGTGAATCCATGTATTTCAGATTATATTTTGAATGGTTTTGCTTTGCACGTGAGCCCTTTGTTGCTGTGTTGACTCATTTTGCCCATTAACGCCAATAAACCCTGTTAACAGAGTGTATATTTTAACCTGATAGTTGGATTTTGTTCAAATCTGAAATCATTTTGTTTAAATCTGAGGTATTTTTGGTTGTTGCCATAGCTTTTGAAACTACTGTAGTAACTCACGCTTAAATTATTGAATTGTTGTTAGCCACCAATCCACTTAATATATTAAAGCCAGAATAAGTGCCACATATATATTTATAAATGAACATTTCAACAATCAAATGTATGTGCACTGAATTTTTTAATATAATAATTTAATAAAAAAATTTAAATTTACACTTAATTTCTTTGTTATAGATGCTTCATTTTTGTTATTAAAAATAATTTATGCTTAAAAAGTGTCAACATTGACACTTTTAAGTTGTGAAAACAAATAAAAAATAAACTAATTTTTATTAGTAAAAGTAAAGGAAAAATCTGGTTAAATCAAGTTTTTTTATTAAGCTTAATATTAAATTGTGTTGAGATGGCCACAATTTGTTGTGTTTTTTGGGTTTGCACCCCTGAACGCTTTAAAAAAAGAATTAAGCTAGTGTAACTAGCAAAAAACATGGGAGATTTAGAGTTTTGAGTCAACATGGGTGCTGTTGCCCTAATATTATACTTGCACATGATCATTGGCCCATAATAAAGAGCTAACACTGTATAGTAAAAAGAGACCTTGGTTTACCACTCAGCCCTGTCTGTGTAAGGGCCACCAAGTTGCAATTTGCAACAACCAGATTCAAATCCGCACAAACCCCTGTCAAGAAAAAATGCAGTTGACTGCACAAACCTGCTGGGGGAATCAAACCCTGTTTGAACCACTGGGGAAGGTGGGAACCAACTATCAAAAGAGAGATTGGTTTGAAACTTTTAAAAATTAACAGAAAGCAAGTGAACAACCAGTGCCAGTTTATTAACTGGCCCAGGGGGGCTGGCAGCTCCCAACAGTAGCAGAGCCACCGGCTCCAATGCTACAAATGAGCCAGGTGGCTCCCATCCTGAAGTTAATGATATTTTCTGGGTTATTCAGCAAATCCAGTACCAACTGTGTTTGCTAGATAACTTGACAAATGCCCCAGTTCCCAGCCAAATTGCCAGTTCATCTGAACTGAAGATATCTGTTCCCAAATTGCACCCATTTTCCAGTCTTGGTCCAACTGTCTGTACCCAGCCAAATCTCAATGCACCTGAAAGTACACCCACTGATTTAATGAAACATCACTTGCAGGAGGTTGACCCAGAATCCACTCCCAATCAAATAAAGCCTGGAGAAGAGAACTCCCAAACCAATGCAACCCCCACATCATCTGGAGTTTCTAATTATTTCATTGGTTCAAAAGGTGAAGAAAAGATACTAAGTCAAGGATATTGACCTGCAGATGACAATCCCTCTGCTCATAAGCAATTCCAAACTGCCAAGCAACTCTAGCCCCAGATGATTGAACCTGGTAAAAATAGTCACCAATCAGCTTTCAGCAATCCAACTGATCTCAAGGTGAAACCAGAGGAGCCAAACCAAGTTCCCAGTGCTATCCCCAGCCATGATTCATCTAGCTAATCTAATGACTCACATGCAGTGAAAATTCTTTCTCCAACCCAGTCCAAGATTCTTGGGACCCTATCCCCTGTTCTCAAGAATTTCTCCTCCTCACCCAAAGTACCTGTAACCAAAGGATGGACTAATAGAGTTCACCAAGGAGCTGCCAGTTGTCACTTTCAAGGAAGATCAGATGAGTGATATAAAACCCACTTCCCTACAATCAAGTCAGACAGACAACATTTAATAAAGTATATGGTCCATAGAGTAGTTTTTGCCTTTCTTCCCCATATTCTTTTATCACCTTGGAAAATCCCAAATCAACCAGTTCAGTCACCAGCACTCCATCTAGTAGAACCTGCAGAACCTATAGCAATGGACTACCAGCCAGGGCCCAGCCCTGGACGGACCAACAGCTTCATACCTCCTCCTTCTCTAATTCTACAACCCTCTTCTGAGGTTATCCCCTATGACCACAGTAGATACAGGATGGTCATTCTAACTATCCTTAGTCTTGCTGAGGTTGTAGTACCTCATCTTGGTGCTTACTGTCCACTTGAAGCTGGTATGCTGTACTTATCCCGCTCTTTGCCCTTCCTGTATTGGGCCTTGGTGTTGTAATACCCTGAAGGGTGGACTCCTCCCATGTCGCCTTGGTATGGTACTATCCCCGGCCATGACAGTCTGTTTAAGGATAAATACAGATGTTTTCAAAGCTACACTGCTAAGAAAAATCAACTCATCTGTAAAAAAATTTACTCTGATTTAAAAAAATTAAAAAGTGAATTTATATTGATTAACAATAAATTTGGGTTCAGCTTGATTTTGTCTTGAGATTCATTGATTTAGTTTTCAAATGAGTTGTTTTTGCTTAAAAATTAGTGTTTTGCTTGGTGTAATAGCTTTAAAACTACTGTTCAACTTCCTTTCTGTCTACCAACTGGACATGGAGATGCCTCTTACCCCTAAATTGATGCCTTACCTGCCTCTGAGCTTTTCATAAACAATTTCAATAAGCTGTTTGGTATAGTGTACATCACTCTTTTGAGGGTAATTGGTACTATCATCATGGCCTCTAGCCCATGGTCTTGGGTGAGGAAATCTATGTTGCATCTATTTAAGTTAGCACTGATCCTATGGTGGGCTTTGTTGTGGTGGGATACACTATCTAGAAAGACGCCATCTATAAAACACTATCTAGGATAAACCATCTAGAAAGACGCCATCTAGAAAATGTGCTCTAAAAAATGCCATCTAGAATGACGCCATCTAGAAGCCCTATGTTAAATTTCTGGCTAAACTGAACCAAATAATTTAAAATCAATAAAAGCCCAAAAAAATCCAAAAACAATAAGAAAAACATATGGCTAGTCTTAAAAAATCTAAATATTCCAAATCTGCAATAATAATGTGGGATCAGCTAGTACCAACTATAGTATGCAAAGCTTGAAAGTCAACACACCCCAAAACTGTGATATTTCTATATTAATTTTTACCCTATATTAAATATGTATACTAAAAATAAAGTAAAAATCAAATATTTGAAAGTAAATAATTTATTGGTGAAGAAAGTGGATTAGGCTTTAGCCCCAAGAGCCTTGGAAATGCCTTTGATATGGGTAAGGGGCCTTCTCTGATGTAATAGGTCAAAACCTCCTTAGTAACACTTGCAAAATTGACCTGCTAGTCTGCATGCTTGGATACAACAGCTTTGCTTTTGATGGCCTTGGGGTAAAGCTGGTGCCCATGGCTATTCTGGATCTTCAGCTTGTTGGTAATCACAATGAATCTGGGCTTCTTTACCTTAACCATGAGAGAAAATTGGTTGTGCCAACCTTCAAGTGATGGGGTGGTCTTAGTCACGCTGTCCTTAACCTGATTATAGCAGTTCCAGTTAATGGAGTCACTACCCTTGCATATATAAAATCATTAATGAAGCATTTTTAAGTTGAAACCCAAATATTACAGATCCTTTTATGTTAATGAATAAAACAGTATATTAAAAGAGGTTTTTTAATGACTGTGTTACTGTGAGAAATGGGGAGCAGGTTAATAGAAAATAAAACCTTGCTCTCAATTATAATAAAAATTTTGGTTTCAGCAGCAACCAAAAGGTTGTCACCAACAATTCCTGAGAGGCCAAAGGGGTGAAGGAATCAACTGAACACCAACAGCAACAGAAAAAACCAAATGACTGGATTTCACTAACAAATTTTGAACTTTATTAGAGTAGAGAATGATGAAACAAGGTCTTTTACAACTCTTGCATTCATTTAAGGGACATACAGGATTGATGTGATAGATTGAATGTCACAAACCAGTTGACCAATGATATGAGCAGATACAAATGCATTTCTTAAGGCAGGAAGATCTTTAAAAATTCTGAATGGTCATAGTCAAAAGGAAAACTGAACCAACATGCTCCTGGCTGCTCTTACACATGTTATTTAGCCAGAGGTTTCTTGGGTGGTTTAGGTGGGGGAATCTTCAGAATAATTCCAAAATATTAAATTGATGGCTCTTCTTGGGCTTTTTTAGTAACCTTTTGCATAAATATTCAAACATAATTTGGTAGAAATTACCAAGCATTTGGCAGGAATTGAAGTGGAGGCCTAATGGGGAGGCATAACTTTACAGTTACAAGGAGATAGTACTATTAAAGTGACATTAATCTGAGTTGATTTATTATATGTGGTCATAAATTAATATCATACTTTATTCCCAGTTAATAAGAGAAAGTCTTGGATTTAAAACATAAAAGTATAATTTATTATTTGATTCCAGATGCTGTCCTTCTAGATGCTGTATTTCTAGATGGTGTATTTTTTGGATACTTATTAAGTGTTTTTATACTCAAAAAATCTTATTTGGAGGTCACTCTTTTTATTTTAATTTGTAATAGCATTTTTAGATGCCATATTAGAAACCAATATGTAAAAATTAACTAATTAATAATTTTTATTAATTTTATTAATTTTGCTGATGTAAATCCCAACTCTATCACAATATTTTTCTAGATGGTGTATTTCTAGATGGCGTTTTCTAGATGGTGTATTGCACTTTTGTTGTGTTCTGAGGCGCAGCACAGACTCACAATGGGAAATACTAACCTTAGGATTGTATTTGTACTAAGTCTCAGTTAGTTGACAGGGAAGTTGAAGCAATTACCTTGTGGCCTCAATAATGGATCTCTACTAGTTGTGGCTAGAGAGAGGCAATGAAGTACTGGAAAACAAAAAAAACATAAATGTAAATAGAATTTAAATTTTAAAGAAGATAGAGAATTGAAATATATATTTCTTGGTGTTACCAAAAAACAATACAAGAACAGTAGGATCACTTGACACAAGCATGAGTGGGGCAAGTGAGTTGCGCAGACCAAGGAAGATGATTGGATGAATTTCTATCTTCAGAAATAGACTCATTTTGAGGATCAAAGGCAAAAGCAAGGGGTTTATCCTCAAAAGAACCCAACAAAGGCAAAATCAAAAGAGTTTAAATATTGGCATTCACAACAGGCTTTGCCCACCCAGCCTATGGCCCACCCTATCCCAGAAAACAGTAGGCTGGCTGCCTGATGTTGATTTCCTGACAAACATGCAGGCATAATAATGAAGGTGGTTAGTCCATAGGTTCTATGAGTGGAAAGGTTGAAGCAGAAAGACCTTCTGGCAAAGTATTGAAGTGATAGAAAAAAGAACTAGATAAGGCAGGATCTATTTGAAATAAAGTATTATCACAATTTTATTATCATAATGACAATAATGCCTTATTAAAACTTGACAGTTAATTTATACTAGTTATCTGGGCTTCATTCTTGGGACAGAAATATAAACTTCTGGCATTCTGGCGTCAGGAAAATGGGGGATTGGAAAGGCTTTGGGTTTGGACAGATCATGACTGGTTAATAATGACAAATACACACAGGAAACTTCCTGTTTACAAACCTTATTCCCAAAATCAGGCAGGCTTTCCAGGTACATGCTAGTCTCAAGGCTATGAGGCAATTCCTTCTGGCTTCCATTGATGGCTTCTAATTCTGATTTGGAAAAATCCCCATTTGGCAAGCAGCTGCTTCTGTGTAGGTATAGAATTTAGGTGGTACATGATTGGCCTTGATCCCTTCATACTTTGACAGCTCTTTTGCTTTTCAGACTTCTGATTAAATGATTCTCCTATTTGATCCCAAAAAAAGCAGGTCAGTAGGTCTCAGACTGTGGCTTCCTGGGTTTGATTCTTGATTTTTTCTTCTCTTTAAAGTGAGGAGAAAAATTTCATTAGTGATAGAAGGCTTCTATGAGAGCTACATGAAGCATGTTAGGCGCCAGCTGGCTCTGACTCTAACTGTTAAAGAGGCCCTAGTTGAAAATTCCATATAGCCTATCCAATTCAAGAAAAAATATGATCAAACTAAGGCCAAAATATGGTGATTCTGATTGGAGAGTTGTAGCACTCACTGTGGCTCCCAAGATCAAAAGTGAGCCCTTTGTCATTCCCCCAAAATCCAAGATGCTTTTATGCTGGAAATCTGAACCTATTTAGAGACAATGCCATATAAAAATCACCTGAGACAGAGCACAGAAAGGAGGAGCTCCAGTATGTTTACCCAAAAAAAGTATAAAATTATATATATGATAAGGAGTGCTTTTTGGAGAAGCTTCAAATATGGAATTAGGAGAGAAGAGAGATATCTTTTATTGGATAATATTTTAGACTTATATAGATTGGGCTGTGGCAGAGATTTAGTTGGATCAAACATAGGGGTTGGTCATATGCGGGATGGGTTCAAGCCACTAGATACTTGGATTGTCATATGATATTGCTTGGTTACCATTCTTGGTATGTTGAACAGTATATTGGAAGGGCACCAAATTGGGCAATGGCTGGATGTTAAGCAGGTTGGCAGTAGCCAGAATGCCTGTACATCCAGACCCTTGACACATAATTGAGAATTTTAATAAACAAATGCTTGAATTTACCACCATAATGTCAATAGAAATTTTGTAGATGATAAGTGTATTAGCTGAATTTGGGTCAGCCTAGTGCAAAAAAAACAGGGGTGCCCTCACAATGAAGAAGATCTTTGAGGCAATGTCCTAGAAAAACAAAATCAGTACTTTTTATAAAATTTTATGAGTTCTCCCCCCTGTTCTCAGGAAAGAGACTCTATTTAATTGTTTACCTTGGTTTTTTCATCTTGATGGGTATCAAGGCTGAGGTTTATAATGTTCTGGGGTTATTGCTAAACTAGAAAAAAATTGCCAATACCTGTGCAGGAGAAAAATTGCTACTGGACACAGCTCAATTGAGCATGTTTTCAGGACGCAGTGATTCTAGCAGCTATCTACAAGATGCTTACTCCATCTGAAAACTTATATTGTGTAATTAGGTAACACTATTGTCATTTTCCAGCTGCCAGGACTTGTTTAATACTGGGAAGCACACTTAGGTTGTCCTGGCCATACCACCTCAGCCACACTCCAGAGACAAGTTCTGGAGTTCCATTGCTCTCACCCTTCATAAATACATACTGTCTTATCTTCTTTATATTTTAATTCTTTGGTTAGATCTTGCTTAATTTTTAAGTTTAAATTTTTTTATCTTATATGTTTTTTAGTTTGTTGATTTATATCCATATAAAAGTCCAGTTAAATTTTTAATGGTGATGATTATCACTTTCATTTAAACTGATAATTTTTTATTAAAGTTGATGTATAATTGCCAATAGTGTAAATAGTGCATAACTATATAAATTCTATAGCATTAATTAAGTTTACTTCCACCTTTGGCCTTAGATCAAACCATTTTTCCCTGCTGCACCAAAAAAGGGCCAAAAATAACAGCCAATTCACTCAATTCTATAGGAGATTTAGCCCATACTGTTGATGAGATATTGTCCTGGCCTACCTAGCAGATCCCCTGGCTCTGGTTGTTCTGGCCTGGGAAGAAACACTGATCAATTTGGACTATTTGTTGGCATGGTGTTGCCCTATCTTAAAAATTATCAGAAACACCCAATTAAATGATGCCACATCAACAACCAGAAAGTCAAGTGAATCCCAAATGCCTGGGATGGTCTCTAGTCAATCAGGTGGAGCTGCGGAAATTATCTTGAGACCTTCCAGTGCTCCTGGCCTTGGCCAGAAAAATTTCTCTTCCAGCCAATTGGATGCAAGCCAGAATAGTCATGTGATCATTCCTTAGTAACTCACCCCCTTTTAACAATGCCAGGGGACTTTGTGTCCCCTGCTTATCAATTCTCAAATTATTAAAACCCTAGAATTTGTTGCTAAACTTTGCCATATTTTCTTTTAAGTTGTTGACTCTATTGGTGTCTTCCTTGATCTTAAACAAAGTGTTAGTCATTTTTGTTTTAAACCTTACCTTTGTGCTGTCCCGCTCAAACCTGGTCATCTTTTTGAAGTCCTTTTGCTTAGGCTTTTCACTTAATTTTTACGCCTGCAGTTTACACTTTCAAAACCACTGTTTAAACCCTAGATTCAATTTAAATTTCTTTATAAATCTTACTTCAAGTTTAAAGATCTTTGTTGATTTTATTGATTTCAAACCCGCCCTCTTATTTTACGCCCCCCAAGCTATCCAAAACCACTGCCAAGGCCCCCAAAGGTTTTATGACGCCTCCCAACCAATTTCTCTTGTGGCTGCCCCACTCTTACATTTTTCTATAACTTGGATATTCAAAAATTGCACCTATAAATTCTAAATTTTGTGATATTTGCAATTATAATCCTCCCTGTTGTTAAATTTGTGGTGTTCACTTTGGCTCCCTTTTTAATTCTTCTCTAGACTACTTCCCCTAATATATGGTCACAATTCTCTACTTCTGCTTGCCTTGTAGGAGACAATCCCTCTAGTCTCTTGAGCCTCCCTGTCAGACTCTTTATTTCAGGAGAGACAATTGTAAAGAGTCTGACTTTTGATGACTTAGAGTTTCCCACTGTAGATCACGCCGTGCCAGCCTCCACTTTGGAGGTGGTGCCAGCGTCAACCATCCTTAGCTTGGATGAAGACAACCCAGCACCCCTCCAAACACCTGTGAGGTTTCCACCTGCTCACACTTATATGCCCTGGTTGCTTGCTTGGTTAGCGTTGAAGGGGTTGAATGCATACTTTCCTCAGCTGTCCCCTGCATCCTCCCTTTGGTCCTTCCTCTGAGCAGCCATCCTGGTACTCTACTGAGCGGCATCCTGGTGGTTCATCTCACCAGGATGGGAGCCAAACTTAGTTAGTTTAGCCCCCCTCTCTCACAATAACAAAAAATAAAAAATAAGCCTTATTGTCTAGAAGATGGGTTGTGTTGAGAGACAGGAAGGGATGTATAGATCTGAGTGGACATATAACTTTGCCACTATCTCAGCTGTCAAAGTGTGAACCCCAACTTGCAGTAAATCAGAAAGTCTCAGGCCCAGTTGAGATGCTGCACTTGACAGCTCTCTTGAGCCATCCAAAGACCTTCTTTATTGGGTTTAGTAATGGTGAATATGCAGGAAAAAACAAAATGCACATAGGCCCTGTTGTCACAAATGACAAAATTATGTTAGCAATATGCATAGAGAAACCCCAACTACAGGATTAGAACCCTGGGACCCTGCAGGCCACCAGCCCGCGGGCCTGGTTGTCCACCTGCCTGCCTGCGTTTTTTGGGCTCAAATCAGAAATAAATTTGACTTCAGAGAAATTCCCAAGACTCATCAGTATGGAACCTTCTATGTCAAAGCCCTGTCTCCAGAAGGATCCTGTTAGTCCTGCCAATGAGAATGCTGAACCAAAAATGATCCCAAAATAACTAGGGCCATTGCTAATAGGGGATTGAAGAAACTTCACCAAGAACGTGGGTTGCCAGAGGATGACAAATCCTGTGGCTCAAAGAGAAAATTCAAGTTTTCTTTCCCCAGTCCAGCCAATGAGAAATCACCCATGCAGGACACCACCAAAGGTTTTCAAGCCCTGGTAGATGGTACCACCTGGTATGAAGGGGTTTGCAAAAAAATTCCTATAGCAGATAGGCATACTTATATCCTGGGCTGCCAGGAAGCTGCCAGGAAGCTGCCTATTGCCATTTTTACATTAAATTGATATGAATGTTTGGTTCATCCAGGTCATCATGTAATTAATTTTAGCACTCTTTCATTTGCAATCTAACCTCTGTGGCACTATTCACCACACCAGCTAAGCCCAAGAAACTGCAGACAGACCACACAAGCTATACTGTCCTCCAGGAGCACCTTTTGGCCCGGTACATTTTACTGAATACCCTCCCAACCTGGTGTATTCATAATTCACCTTAGAGGAAATCCTACTCCACAACCCCAAAGCCAGGACAATAGAAGCTTAGGTTATTGGTTGTGAAGGAGCCTGGATCACTTTGCCCTCCTGCTTTTTGAGACAAATATAACTACTTGCCCACCTACCTGGTACCAATAACTCCCCCCTGATCCTGCGTCCTGACTGTCTGCAAGAATCCATTGCTGCAAGTGAATCCCCCTTGACCCAAGTATTTGTGGCTATGTATATCACCCTTACTGGCCTCATTAATTCTATGGTGCCTTCTAGCGGCCCCTGGGCTGTTTTCAGGAAGTCAGTATCATATATTGTAAAGTTAGTGCCTATCCTGTGGTGAGCCCTCCCTTCAAAGCCTGTGGGCCATCCACCCAAAATTTCTCAGGGACCCCCTACAGGATGGATCCCTGACACCTGTAGCCAACTTTTATGCCTGTCTTAATCATTGGGAATTCCTTGAGAATATCAGCCACACTGTGGAGCCCAACATTATCCAAAACAATGATATTAGTGGCCCTCAATGTTGCAACTGAACCAATTACAGATCAGTATTTTATTGAGGAAAATAACAGTCCAATAGAAAGAACAAGAATAAGAATAATAAGATAAGGGATATTAGTCATTATTTTGACTAATATACTATACAGTGAAATCCACAGGGCCACCAGGGGATGACATGATGGTAGGTTTCATATAAGGTTTGGGACTGTGGAATAATTTGCATGGGGATCAGCATGTCAAATTGGCAGTGCTATTAATTAGAAGAGGGTACCTGTAATTCAACATTATCATCAGACTGATCCATGCCATTAGACACATCATGGGACAACTCATCATGTGCCCCTGTGTATTGTGAGATATGTTGGCAGGCAATGATAGGATCTTGGTTATAACACACCCCCTTTCCCCATGTTTGTTGTCAGTAACCAAGATTGGAACCTGTGGTAGATCTGGGAAAGTCCACACAAAGAGCCTTTTTGTGGGGACAGCACAGCAGGGGTGCAAGCAATTGTGGTGGAGGGTCTTGGTGCTCCCTTGGATGTCTTCAAGTTGGTATGTATGGTTGTTGTAGACAGCAGCTATCTTTAAGGGCCCAAGATTATTGGGTTCCAGTTTAGAAGATTTGGGATTATGGGCATAGACAGGATCACCCATAGCATACCTTGCTTTGAGGTGTTTAGTCCCCCTTGATCTGCTCTTGTTCTATGTTGCAAGCTTTGGCGTGCTATTGACTCAGGGAGGGGGTAGTTACAAGGGGAAGCTTCCTGGGAACCATGTACTGTAATTTCTCTTGTTCCACCCCTGTCAGACCATCAGGAGACCCAAAGGCCAAGGCTCTGGGTCTGAAACCTTTACTCTGGCTGATCCTGGCTTGTAAGATAAGTAGAGCAGTGAGGAGATGTTCAGTCCAGGTGGTATTTGGGTGCTCCTGCAAGATCATAGCATTTAGTTGCACCAGGGAGCCATTTAGGCGCTCTACGTATCTGTTGTCTTGGGGGTGGTATGGTGTTGTGACCACTTGTTGAAGGGCATTCTTGGTGCAGTATGATTTCATAATGTTATCTACAAGTTCAGGTCTTCCATTAGTGATGAGATGCTTGGGGTGTCCAAAGTGTGCCACAATCTCCTTGCCAATGAACCAAGTGATGGTGGCAGCAGTGTGATTGGTGGTTGCTATCAGGGATCCATTCTGTGGTAGTTTCCTGAGAACTTGCAGTCAGATGGCCCGCAGGCCCAGAAGGAAGGGCCCACCACAGGATTGGGGAAAGATTACAATGTAGGATAGTGATTTCCCAAGAATGGCCCAGGGTCTTCTGTAGGGCACCATATAATCAATTAAGTCAGTGAGGGTGATGTACAAGACTCCAAATATCTGGGTGGAGGTGAATTCACTAGTAGTACCAGATTATTGTGGGAAGTTGGGCCACTGGGTCAAAGAAGGGATCATTGGTACCAAATACATGGGCAGGTAGTTATATTTGTTGCAAAATATCAAGGATGGCACAGTGATACAAGTTCCTTCACAACCAATAACCTATTTTTCTCTAGTACAGGCTTCTGGGTTGTGAATTAGGATCTTCTTTAAGGTAAACTCCAAATAATCTGGATTTGAAGGATACTCTGTAAAATAAACTGGGCTGTAGGGAGCTCTTGGGGGACAGAATAATTTGGGTGGTTGGTCTGTGTCTTCTTGGGCTTGGTGGGAAGTAGGAACAGACCCAGGGAAATAATTTGAAAATGATTAAGTGCTAAAAAGAGGATGGTAAGACCTGTGTGAACCAAAGGTTCATAACACTTTATTGTAAGGATGTCAATGAGAATCTTCCTGTCATCTCTTGGGTATAAGTATGCTCATCAAAACTGTGGAAACTTTTGAAAATTATTGTGGACTGGGTGATAGCATTTACCAGGAGTTGGGAGTCTGTGATGACATCTGAAATTGTTGGTTCATCATTGGCTGGGTTAGGATGGGGAAAGACAAATTCCTGCTTTGGGATATAGGATTTTTAAGCCACATGTGGGCCCCGGGATTAGGGTAATTCACCTAACACTTCATTGGCAGTGGCCCAGGCAATCACAGGGGTGTCCTTTGGGCCGTTGCTCTCATTTGCTTGGCTCAGGAGTTTTCCCATGTAGTAGGGTTTGAGTGTAGAAGGTGCTACGCTAGTGGGTTTTGGAGGTTTCTCTGAAGTCAAATATAATTCTGATTTAAGCCCAAAAAAATGCAGGCTGATGGCCTGCAGGGGCCCAGGGTCTGAATCTCAAAATTGGGATTTTTCTTTACCAACTGATAGCAAAAATTTGTCACTTTTGAAAGTTGCCCACACCACAAGCCAATGGGTAAAGTAGTCAATAGCCATGATGATGTACTTCTTGCCCAGTCTGTCTTCAGGTAGGGGCCCTACAATGTCAAGAGCCCATTTTTCAAATGGTTTCATGGCTTTTATTGGCAGGACTGAGTTGAGTGGTGCAGGTTTAGATGTGTTCTTTTCACACATAACACACATCTTGAGGAGGTCCAGGATGTCCTGACGCATGCAGGGTCACCAGACCTTGAGCTTCATGATTTTGAAGTGATTCTGTCCTCTGATATGACCCAAGGTGTGGTGGTAGTGCAGGATGAGGTCTCCTTGTTGTGTGGTGGGGATGTAAGGTGTCTTTTCAACTGTCTCTTCTTGCCTACAGACATTACCAGCATCAGTGGTGAACTGGCTTTCACCTGTTTTCAGCTTGGAAATAGTCACATAATTTAGGCCTTTGTAATAATTGGCTTTAGGATATAGGTAGAGCATGGACTATTCTGGGTCTAAGCCATCATCTTCTGTGATAAACACTATGTACAGTCTGGAGAGAGTGTCAGCTGTGATAAGCTCTTTCCTGTGTTTGTATTTGATGTATAGCTGATATGGGGACAAGCGCTTGACCCATCCTGCCTGGTGTTGGTTCAAGTGTGACTGAGGGTTAAAATACTGAAGAGACTTGTAATCTGTCAATAATTGGGGTGAGAACATGGCCCCTTCCAGTTAACAACATCACTTCTCAACGCAGTGCAGAATGGATGTGTTGCAACCAAGTTTCCAGACTTGCCTGCTAATGTATCTTACAATACACAGGGGGCGCTTGATGAGCCGCCCCTTGACATATCTAATGTTATGGATTAATCTGATAGCAATATTGAATGGCAGTTACTTCATCCTAATTAAGAGCGCTATCAATTTGATCTGCCAATCCCCGCACAAGTTATTCCTTGGCTTTGAACCTTAAATGGAACTTCCCACTATGCCACCCCCTTGTGGCTTTCCCCATATGGTATATTAACCATAATGTTCTACAATAAATGACAGATTATTCTTATTATTCTGTCCTTTCTATTGGACTGTTGTCTTCCCCAATTCCAAATACTGAATCCTCATTGGTTCCATTGCAACAGTTGCTAACTCTTTATTATGTATGGGGTAATGTTGCTCTGATTTGGTAAGCTTCCAGGATTTGTAGGCCACAGGAAGGAAGACACCCTTGCTAGTTTTCACTCTTAGTACTCCCCCTGTTGTCCTATCAGAGATATCAGTTTCAAGTTTTTACTGCCAATTCTGGTTATGGAATTGTAGTACAAGTGCAGTTTTAAGCCTTTGCTTCAACGTCTCAAATGCCTGGTCTCTGTCAGGGGTCCAATAGAAGCACTGTTTAGAAGCTTGGTGAGAGGTGCAATTAGTTATATTCAGTTGGAGATAAAATTTTGCATATAGGAAAACATGCCAAGAAAATGTGCACCTGACCCACATTGGTGAGAATGGCATGCTTGTGATTGCCTTTATTTTGACAGGGTTGGGCTTTATCCCTTGGGCAGAGATAGTGTGTCCCCTTAATAGAAGCTCTAACCAGTGGAATTAACATTTTGAATGCTTGGCCTTTAACTGATGTTTACAAAGTGTATTGAGTACAGCACAAAGATGTTGGAGATGAGCAGTTTAGTCTTGAATGAAGACAATAATGTCTTCAAGATACACAACAACACATTTTTCAATTGGGTCTTCAAAGGCTTTATTCATCAGCATGGCAAAAGTGGAGGGAGTGTTGGACATTCTAAAATTCATGACACAACACTCAAACACCTGCAGCACATGCAAAAGGCAGTTTTTGCCTTTTCCCTGGGCGTAATACAGAACTGTTTATACCCTGCAGTGAGATCAATCTTACTGAAGCTCTTTGCACTCACAAGTGTATCAAATAGACTGTCAATTAGTGGTAATGAGTACTTGATCTTGACTGTCACCTTGTTTAAGACACAGTAGTTGGTTACCAGCCAAAGGGACCTGTCTTTCTTAGCTACAAAGAAGACTTTGGCCCCATATAATGAGAGGGAGGGGCAGATGAAGCCCTACTTGAGCATGTTCACAAGGTGTTAATAGAGAGGTTTGTCTTCCTTGGGTGTCAAGCAATAGAGGGGCTGTGCCTTTGGCAACAGCCCTTTTAAATGGATAGCATGTTGTATTTTTCTTGGAGGGGCAGTCGTTCTAGAGTTTTTCTAAAGATGTTCTTGTATTCCTCAAGAAGTTATACTAGTGCTGGTGGAGGCACTGTGACCAAGGAGGGAGGTGTAGTGGATTCATAACAGATGACCTCAACTGAGCACTAGTTGAAGTCCAGATTCCCCCCTTTGAAGTTATATGTGCCTGTCTCTGTGAGCTGTACAAACACAGTGTCATGAAGCAGCTTGCTCATTTTGATAGGGTAGATCTGGAAGCCTACCCCATTCCTGTTGAGTGTGATCACAGAGGTGTCCCAGTTGATGTATTATCAATTGTGTTGGAGCCAGTCAAGGCCAGCAGTAACATTGTGGCTGAGCCCTACCATTATTGGCCCAGAGAGCTTAAGTTGGATGTTCCCCATTATTACAGAGAAGGGTACCGTCTTGTGGGAGATTGCTACTCTTCAGGAGTTTGCCACATGTACTGCTTTAAATTGACTGGGTACTTGGTCTAATTGTTGGGAATCCGCAAATTCTTGGTTGATCATGGTATGATTGGCCTGTCAGGTCTGAGGGCTTGGGATAAATTATTGTAAACTTATGTCTTTAAACAAAGGATATTTTATTTGTTAAGTATAAAAAGGTAGTCAAGGTTTGCATTAATAGCTGCACTAAGGATCCTAAAAGCTTATATGAAGTAAAGTAGGGGCTAAGGCGGTTTATTAATCCTAAGAAAACAAAAAAAGACCAGTCTTAATGGCTGAAAACTTAGTTAAAAAGTCAATTTCTAAGCCTGTAAATTGATCACCACTAGCTGGTGTATTAAAACTATCCACAATTAAAGTGTGAGTCCCACTATAAAAGTTGCCTAACTGATGAAAATGTAATCAAATGGAATCATGGAACTAAGATGGGAAGATTTAAGAGTTAAGAAAAGAAAACACAAGCCACAAAACCTAGCAAGTACCTTTTTGGGGTGCAAGTCAAACAATATCAACTTAAGTTGAGACTGAGTTAAATGGCAACCTCCAGAAATAACTCATAAATAATGGAACATCCTCCATGTTGACAATTCTCAAAAAAATTTAATATTTTCAATATTAAAGAGTTTTTTCTTGATTAAATAATTGACACTGATAATATAAGCAATGTTTGATTTTTATTTTGAGCTTTAAATTGAAATTATAAAAGATAAAAAACAATTTTTGAAATTGTTGCCATGAAGGATGTTCCATTCTGTATGAGTTAATTTTGGAGGTTGCCAGTTAAACTCAGGATTTTATTTCAAATCTGAGTTTGAGGTGCTGAATAAGGGGAAGGTAACTAACCAGAAGTAGTTAGGTGAGCTTAACTGGAGGACAAAACACAATCATGTGGTGGTTGGGCATTTTAAATTTAAGAAGTTAATGCAAAAGATAAAGGAGCAAGAACAGAAAAGCAGTTGGTTGTTTGGTAAAAAAAGAAGAGCAAAAGCGGAAGAGAGCGGTAAAAACTGGTCTGAAGTGCTGGTGTAAGCAAGCAAAAAGCAAAATGTAATTGACTTTGGACTTGATTAAAACTAACTAATGTTTAGGTCTGCAGTTTGAAAATTGTCCAAGGATCAAATATAAGCTTTGAAAGATGAATTTAACTGTTAATATAGATTGAACTAAGCAGTAGAAGCCAGATAATGAAGGGAAGGGGTGTTGAAGAGTGTAAATGTAGTGAATTGAAACCAAGAACTATAAAAGAAAAATAAAGTTGATATCCTTGGAATATACTAGCAGCAGTAAAGAATAAAGTAGAATCCTGACAGTATTGTGAGATAAATTAGCAGGAAAATATAGAATTTTGGTTGCAACACCAAGCTGGTGAGCTGAGGTGCTCCAAGATCAATTGGAAAAAAATATTCAGGTACCACTATTGTTGGAACCCTTGATTGAATGGTGCATTTTGACGCCCAAGATACCCAAAAAAGCTACTGTTAAGTAGCTAAAGCACAAACAGATACATGCCAGGATAAATCATCCTTGGCACCTTTAGGCACATAGCTATATACATTGTGCATGAAGGGTGCAAAGCACAGCTTATCAATTTATTATAATTTACTTTGCCCTTGTCCTTTAGCGCAGTGTACATATTGGCATATTTCCAACGGTTCTCAATGCCCATTGGGCTATTTCAGTTGTACAAATATACCCCAAGTTTTTTCAAGAGAATCTCATTTCTCTGAACACGCAATACTGTAAATTCAGAACCTTAAGGTAAAAATGCGGGATTGTCAAATTCTTTTGCGTGAACTCACCAACTTAATGGAGTAATTTTCACCCTAGAAAACTTACTTTTTATATAAAAGGATAAAAAATATTCCAGTAAGTTGGTGAGTTCACTCAAAAAAATTTGACAATCCCGTATTTTTACCTTTAGGTTCTGAATCTACAGTAATAAAAAGAATTGAGGCCTCAATTCCAAAACAGGTTTGACATGGCCTGTATATTTGCCAGCTCAAGATGGCACTTTTGGTTGATCCACTGCTTTATTGCCCAAATGGGCACCTTTTCCAGATGATTAACTTGTGCTTGGATTTCTCCACAAGGAGAAAATTGCCCACTTTCAGGAACATGCTATACAGTCCATGTGCTTATTTTTCCTATTTTCCAACAGGTTTTGTGGCCTTCCTGTAGTCATAAGTGCATGTGATAAGATTGATGCAGATTTCATGCTTGGAGCCAGTTATTATTGTATGTTTGAGTTTTTTAGAGGTAGGCAATGCCCCATAAGGCTCTTTCAATACACAAAGCACAGAGACTGGCTATAAAATGAAGTGGCTTTTTTGAGCACCTGCTGTCCCTTCACAGTTTGATAGTACTGTAGCTTCTTACTGTTGTCATGTCATTAATCATCACTTATATAAGGCTTGTATACAGTATTCATAATAAGCTTTAAACTCTATAAGGCTAGCAGTAATATCATCTTGATAGTACACAGTGATGTATACCAAGGACACT